>SNQJ01S0075593.1:10187-33472 GCA_010110895.2 Picea sitchensis
ATTGCCTAAAGTTTGCACACTTACACTACTTGGTCTAGCACACTTTTGGCAAAGTTTGGAGAAGTTTTAGTGGACGATTTTCTTGCTGTAATAAGTTGTTTGTTACAGCCATAAGACTAATTTATATTTCTGCAGAAAGTGCTTACAACAACCTTACTTTTTCATGCTAGTATCTTGGTCTTTGAATCTTGAGTTTCACTAGTATTTATCTAGTCTATCTCTTGTATCCTTCACTTGATTTCTAGCACTTAGATAGCAGCTTATTGTGACATTTCATTGTTGATATATATATTGTTACTAACAACTAATATTAGGGACAACATTAAGCTTAACTTGCTTGTCCAATTGATTATATTACATCATATACTTGGTTTTCTTGTGTCTGAGGCAGGTACTTCACTATTTGGCAGGTCACTCAATACATTTGGAAACCCTTGAACCTTCCCAAGATCTTCATATCACTTAGAATTGACCTTTAGGGACATCCTCTTCATCTTCATCCTTTTATGTCTCTTTCCCCTCTAGGGTCACCGACATTCCCCCCTTGAGGTGATTACCTCACCTCTAAAGTGACAGGGACACCTGCCTAAGGTGACAGTGGGTAGGTTCCCTCCTAGTTGTCATCAATTGGTGGTTGGGTCGAGATTTTCCCAACTTACAACTTGTGCGATAACAATTAGAATATGTGAGACTCCTTTATGAGCAGGTACATGAGAAAGATACTCCTCCCATAGTGAAAACACCAGTGGAACTATTCACAGTAGATGATATCAAGCAAGGAATAAAGAAGTTAGCAAGCAACAAAGCGGAGGACATAGACATGCTTTAACCTAAATTTTTAAAGTGGGGGGTTGAGCTCCTTGCACCTCACATAAAAGGAATTTTCAATGGGGTCATTTGAGACGGTTTTCCAGGAGAATGGACCACCAGTGTGGTCATTCCTCTCTTTAAGAATGGATATATCAATAACCCTTCCAACTACCGCACTATTATGGTCAACGCCCTCATGGGAAATATTTTTGGGAGCATGATAGAGCGAAGAATCGGTAGTTGGGAAGAAGATGAGGGGAAAAGGGAAAAAGGGCAGGCGAGTTTTAGACCTAGGCATTCTACCATTGATCATTGTGTCACCCTTAAACATTTTATAGAGAAAACCCGAGACAAACAAGGTGAGACAACCTATTGTTGTTTTGTGGATTTTAAGAAAGCCTTCGACACGGTACCTAGAGACAAACTATGGAACAATGGAAGAGTTGGGTATCCCAAATGGATATAGAGTGGCAGTTCACAAACTTTATGAGAAGGTTAGAGCTAAAATAATAACAAGTGAAGGAATGTCTGAATGTTTTGGTAGTGATATTGACGTCAAACAAGGATGTCATCTATCTCCCACTTTGTTTGGTATATACATTGATAAGTTGGAAGCCTAGTTGAGAAGGATGGATGGAGAGAGTGTCCATCTAACAAGGTATGTGGTGAAGCTACTTTTATATGCGGATGATCTTATTCTAATTTCAAAAACAACACATGGATTAAGAGAACATCTAAAGGTTTTGTTATTGCACAAGTTGTAGGTTGGGAAAATCCCAACCCAACCACCAAATGGTGACAACTAGGAGTTTACCCACCCATTGCCACCTTAGGTAGGTGTCCTTGTCACTTTAGAGGTGAGGTAGTCACCTCAAGGGGGGAATCCCGGTGACCCTAGGGGGAATGAGATGAAAAAAGGATGAAGACGGAGAAGATGTCCCTAGAGGTCAAATCTAAATGGTATGAAGGTCCTGGAAAGGATTCTTGGGAAGGTCCAAGGGTTGCCAAGTATGTTGAGTAACCCGCAAATGGTGAAGTACCTGCCTGAGACACAAGAAAAACAAGAATATATTGCAACATAATCAATTGAACAAGCAAGTTTAAGCTTGATGTACCTAATATAAATTGTTAGTAACAATGTATATAAGCAATAAAATGGCACAATAAGTTGCAAGATAAATGCTAGAAATCAAGTGGAAAATACAAGAGAAAGACTAGCTAAACACCAACAAAACTCAAGATGAAAGACTAAGATACTAGCATCAAAAGATAAGGCTATTGTAAACAATTTTCTGCAGCAAATTATATCAACCTTATGTCTGTAACAATCAATGTGTTACAGCAAGAAAATCAGCCACCAAAACTCCTCCAAACTTTGCCAAAAAATGTGTTAGAGAAAGTAAGACAAGTGTGCAAACTTTGGGCAATTTCCAATGGTTGATTAGAGAGTTATTCAAGCAAATAGATCAGGGTTTTTGCAGCCCTAATGGATGAAAATGCAAATTTGTAACAGCAGAAAGAACTATCCTTTTGATGGGGTTTTGATGGGGATGTCCTTGTGGCTGTAAAGGTGCTCTAAGCACAAGGAACACAATCCAAGTTGCAAAAAGTAAATATGATGAGAAATTACATTTCCCAATGCAATATTTTGCTTCTCCAATGCAATATTAGTGCCTTTAGTTATGGGTTAATGGGGTCAAAAAAGAAAGATCTAGGATTACTAAACCCTTGGGGGTGTAAATCCTCTTACTTCCCAAGATAAGTAACCTAGCTAGGGTTTGAAGATGACGGGTGTAAATCATCTTACTTCCTCAACCAAACCCTTACAAAATAACTTTAAAAGCTTGATAAAATGGTGGAAACTAGGATAGGGGTGTATATCCTTATAATGTCTATCTATCCTTGGCCAAAACAACCTTAACTTGAATTACAAATGATAATAACAAAGTATAAACCATACCATTCAAGAAAAAGCCTTTAACATGCCAAAGGAAACCTCCACAATAGTAAAAGAATGACCTCCAAGAGATAGTGCACCATCATCATCAACAACCATAACCAAAAAAACATTATTCCATAGCACAAAAGGAAAAATACTCCAAGTGTAGCGATAATTCAATCCAAGTACTTCTCACAAGAGGGAGAGTTATCATAAAATGAGATCTTATGATCTCTTATTTATATAAAATGTCACTAAGATAGTTTGTCCATGTAATTAAGGGTAAACCACAAGACTAGGGTTCAACAACCCTAATATTGCCCCTTTTACAAAGTAATATTAAACAATTCACTTTAATTTCACTTTTGCACAAAGAAAATCCCTAGTTATAAGGACGTCACCCCTTTAGGGGATGTTTTGGCACTATGAGAAGGTCGTTGGTGATGGAGGAGTGTAGAAAGGCTTCCCAAAGCCACATGTCAAGTATCCAAATACCTTCCTTCATGGTCAAAGCCTCAAGCCCCTCAAAACGTCCTTGTGTCAATGCATGTCAACCTCACCACCAAACCCTAACCCCTTTAGGTAACGTCATGCCTCTAAAGGTAACATTTTGCCTCTCCTAGGAAAAATGTTTAGCATGTGGGGGCTAGGTTATGTCATCCAAGTCATCTTTTAGGCCTTCAAAGTTTGATCTCTCTCATCTGTCATGCGGGCCCTTGGAATCCACCTGTGGCCTTCAAGCCCCATGGAAGCCCAAGCTAGGCTTGTTCTTCCAAAACTGTCCACCAGGTCTTGCAAGTACAAATAAGCACGCCCTCTAAGGATCTCAATTCATAACATCATGATAAGTGAATCAAATCAATACATGATCCACCTAAGCATGTGCATCAAAGATCACTATGTCAACCAATTAAGTGCTCAAATACATTATGTGACTTGTCAAGCTTGAATATGGGAGGGTTGATGAGGTGTCCTATTGGGTAGATCTTTCCCTAGGTCAAGGAGAGTTTCCAAGAGATACCTATCTAATCCATGTAAAGTGGGTGAAGTGGTTAGGGTCAAGATTCAATGGGAATAGGGCTCATGACATACAAGAGGTTGTAGTGTCACATTCATGGGTGCCTTTGTAGAGGGTGTGTGGTACCTTCATTTGCAATACACTATTATTTTTCCATTCTTTGTTTCTTTCATAAATTTAAGGAAAAGTTGAAGGCCACTGCCCTAGCGTGGTGTCTAGATAATGTCAGTGTCACCCACAAATACATAGTGGAAATGAGAAGGTTGGCTTGTGATGAGACCCCCTTTCTCTCAACCATGCAATTGGGAGCCATTACCATGGCTTGGTGACCAAATAATGGTAATGTCATACCACTAGATATTCATGGACATGATAGGTCGACTCGTGATGAGACCTCCTATCCTCCAACTAACCTTTTAAGCATTCTTAATCATATTTCTTGTGGGTTCCCCTTTTCTCAAAGATAAGTGTTTCATTGCTTTCTTGGGTGATCCCTGGGCGAAGCATCTAGAAGGTTTATACATAGGATTGTATATGTTACCCAACATCAATCCCTCCGGGCCTTCAACCCCTTTTTCCCATAGAATGAGGGACAACCCCTTCTTGGGTCAATACACCCTAAAATCCCAAGAGATAAGGAGATGGGGGGAAATAGTGATGAAAAGTGGTAAGTATGGTCGGGAACGGTACGATGGATCTTCAAGGGAGTTCCTAGTACCAATCCCATCCCCAAGGAAGACTACTTACTAGGGAACAATGTCAACCACCAAGGTGAAGCAAGGCAAAATCCATAATGTCAAAGCATATATCATGAAATCTAAAGCAATATAAGATACAACATACTTAAATGCCTCAAATATTGAAATGATGCTCACTATAATACTGAATTGTACCTCATGGAGCAAGGCCCACTGCCTTCCAGAATCTAGTTGGTGTGGTGGATGCCATCTGAAAATCTACGACCTCTGTGGTGGTGAGAAGGGTCTCCATCTATGCAAAAGGATAATGCTATTCATGTAGTCTCTCGGCACGCCATGTCTGCAACCTAAGGGCCTAGAGACATAATCTCCTTAGTTATCCACAAAATGGGGATGACAGGCCTTAGAACACTTTTGTCAGGAGGTAGGGATGCAAGTGAACATTACCAAGACCGAAATCATGATCTTTTCTTTAAATAGAAAAGATAAACCAATCACCTTTCTTTTCGAAGGCAGTCCATTGGAGATAGTGAAAGAATACAAATATCTTGGGATTGAATTCCACTATAAGCTCAGTTGGGAGACGTGTAGGGCGAAAAGGATACATGGAGGGTGGAGAGCCTCATACTTAGTCCAAAATAGGTCCAAAAAAGTGAAAATTTGGGATTGGAAAACCAAAAAAACCCTGTTCAGTTTATTGGTTATGTCGATTGTTCTCTATGGTTGTGAAATATGGGGAAGCAACATGTCAACTTACAGATGGAGACAATTAGAAAGAATTCAGAAGCAATTAATTACTAACAATCTCAAAGTTTCCTGTATGAAATTGTTTTAGTTGAAACAAGTACTTTTTAGTTGGAGGCAACAACGATAATCAAATTAATAAGCTATTTAAAGGAGGTGGAAAACATGGATAACCAACATTGGCCCAAATTAGCTATGGAGGAGGATTTATACCATATGAAGAAAACTTGGACGAAGCAAAATAAAAAGTGGTTGAGTAAGTGGAATATCAAGTTGCATGAATGTCCTAACACCAAGGAAGAAATAAAAAAGTTTGTGAATAATTTTTTTAGGACAACCATGTGGACTAATCACAATGGGCGTAAAAAAACATACTGCATCAAGGAATTTAACCCAAATTGTGATCATAGCTAGAAAACATATTTAGGGGAAGCTATTAAAGGAAAATAAAGGTTGTTAGTCGCAAAACTAAGGATGGGTTCACATCGCCTTAGATGTGAGATCGATAGGTGGAGGGTACCCAAGGAAGTTTGGGAGGAGGGAACTTGCATATTCTGCAATAAGGATGTGGTGGAGACAAAGTGGCACTTTGACAAGGAACGTCCAGCCTACGAGGATATCCACAGTTCGTATGAAAAGAGCTTAAAGGTCAACAACATGCACCAACTATTTGATGAGGATAAGATCAATCAAATTGCTAGTATTCTAGTTAAGATTCACAACAAAATAGCCAACATTGAAAAGAGTTTGAATATGAGTTAGGGCTATTATTATCTTGGTCCCCTAGGTTGTTCAACCTAGTGGACGTCATTAGAATCAATCAATCAATCAATCTTAATAGGGATTGTTTGCTTTTGGTCATACACAAGTATTAGGAGAGTGTGTTCTCATTCTCTAATTTATGATGACAAGTTTGAAGCCTATGTAAGGTTATTCAATTTTAAGTGATAACAACATGTAGTGTAAGATAGGGGAGTAAATCTGATTAAAGATTACACAACAATTTTTTTTAACTGCATTTTGCATTCTTTTTATTTTTACACTTATGCTTTGGTCATTATGTTTAGGAGGTCCCAAAAATTATGTAATAACTTTTTAAAGGAAAAAAAAATTAAGTATTAAAGTTTGTTACATGGATGAGTTTTTATTTAAAAAAAAATTGTTCACCATCGTAGTGGCCACAAACACTAACTAGTCTCAATATTAGCATGATTAATATACCTTATTTTCCATATATAAAATTTAAAAGAGTGAATCTCATCAAAAAAACATAAATACATAACAAGGGCCTTGTTATCCTATGTCACCTAGGGGTAACTAGAGGAGATCATATCTCATGTTCTGCAATGAAGACGGTGATCCTGACGATCATTATGATCATCATGTCCATAGAAATCAGCCCAATAGCCCCTCAAATGCCTATTCCTCACTAGTGTAGCTCATCACACTCAGTCGACAAGCCTCATTGGGAGATGGTGGCCCAACACATTATGAGGTTCATTAGTCCTTGTTTCATACAAAGTGTCATATTTAATACATTGGGCATTTGCGTAATGATCATAAGTTGAAGTTGGATAATGAATCATGAGCCCAAAAGTTATATTTTTTTTTTCTTGTTTCACCTTGGTGGCCATCCTAGGAATCCTAGTCTCATGTTTTCACTCTTGGGGAAAAGGGGTACTATTGGTGGTTCCTTGAAAGGCATAGCATACCATTCCCTATCATGCTTGCCAATTTTTCATCCTTGATCCTTCCATTCTCTCACCTTTTGGGTAATTGGGTTACATGTACACCAAAAAGGCATGCACCTCACTCTCTTATGAAAAGAAGGGGCTAAAGACCTAGAGGTAGATTGCAACTAACTGATAAAAAGAAACATATGGCATAATGAGGACATATAAAATCCGTAGTCTATAATTGAGCTCTAATCCATCATTAATGGTGATCCCCCCTAGTCCTAATGTGAATAAATGCATTCATCTATAAAAAATGACTTGAATATATCCCAACTAAAACCAAAGGAAGTGTTATGCTTGAAACTTTTTTAAGGGGACTCGAAAATCAAATAAAAAATAAAGAAAAAGGAAAATAAGGGGTTTGGAATGCAAAAAGCATCGAGGAAAGGGTAACTCAATCACCGAGCACATCCTCTACAAAGGCACTCCTGGAGGAAGCAAACCCCATGACCACCTCATATCCATTGCATACCTATGATGGAATCTCATAGGAAATATCTCTCTACTTGGGTGTTGTCACACCTAATAGGTTCCTTTGATGGTCCTCCCATACCTAAACTTTCCAAATTGTATAAACTCTTGGGCTTATGTGAAGTTTGAACGAGATACCCAATCAAAGTTGTTCATTTGGATTTTGTAATGACTAATGCCATACTTTGTATGCTTCTTAGGATTATTGTCCCTTGTAATTGTTGGTTTCACTTGATTTCATGGTTTTGGCTAACTTGGGTGCACTTAACATGGTCTTTGGAGAACGTCTTTGTGATTTCACCTCAGGACGTTGTGCACTTTGTACAGGATACAACATGTGTCATGCAAAGCGTTGGGACTCATGGTAATTAATCTCCTTCAGATACATCCTTTCACACCTCCTAGACCATGGATGATGGGCAGATGAGCTCTCATTTGAAATATATGGTTATCACAGTAGGAAGATGGGAAGAAAGCCCACAACTTGGACAATGCACCCCACGACTTGTTGAACATTCGATGGAGGACATTGTACTTGGTTATGCTTGGACACCACTCAAGGAGGTGATAGTTGATCATTCCACCTTGGAAATTGACCTTCAAACCTTGGACATTGAGCTCCTTGATGATGACACCATGTGTTAGAGTTTACTTGGTGGTGATGGGCTTGCTTGCCATTGGGGAACCATTTGATGACTTGATGATGTGGCATGACCATTGACGAGAAGACACACCCTCCACATTGCTTGCACCTCTTGGATGATGAGACGTGGCCTTTGGAGGCTTCACATACCCTCTTGGAGCATGATGTCACCACATGTGTGACCTAGGAGGGCATTGTATTGATGTATTAACATGATTTTTCATTGTCAGAGGCTATTTGAGGGGTCAACCCCACTTGTATCATGGATCATTGTTGTTTTAGCACATTATTTGGACATATGCACTAGGGTTACCTAATATAAATGAGGCTAGTGCTCATTTGGATCAAACACAGCTCTCACACTTGTGAGGTCACCACTACTTGTCTTATTCTCTCTTATTTTCTTTATGGATTTATTATGTGCACCTTTAGAGTGATGAGGATGATGCTTTGTCTTGTTAATGGTGGATTTCTTCATGAACTAGGGCTTCCTCATGCTAATGTGCATTGACTTGTAAGTGATTTCTTCGTGAACTAGGGATTCCTCATGCTAATGTGCCTGGACTTGTAAGTGATTTCTTTATGTGCACGTGATTTTTCCATGGTATATTTTGGTGAATTCTTTATTATAGAGGTAATACTTGCATGCTATCATTTTTTTCCTTGAATAAATTTGAAACCCTAAGGAAGGATTAAGAGAGGATATCCCCTTCCCTTGTTATTTTCACCTTAACTTTGTTGAAGCATTCAAGACTTGTCTTAAGGGTTAGGAGTGGTTATCCCCTTGAGGTTTTCCTTGGCTAGGGTTTAGTTCTAAGGGTTAGGATTGGATATCCCCCTAGGGTTTAAAACCCGGTTTCCATCCATTCTATTATCTAGATGCATTAGAAGAAGTGGGACGACACCTAGGGTTTATGAGAGGATAAACCTTAGTGGATTTTCCTTTGAGGTTTGACCTAGGATTATGAGAGGATAATCCTAGGGTTTAAACCTTCGCCTTTTCTCTTGCACTTAGCCTCCTTTGAGTGCTTTTCATTGACTCCATTTTCCCTAAGAAGGAAAGGGCACTAGTCTTCATGATTGCAAGTGATGATTAAAACCCTAGCATTAGCTAAAATCTCTCCCCTTCTCTCAAGCTACTTCAATTTTTTTTTATTAACATCATCCTAACTCAATGCTTGGAAAACATAGTTTATTTACTGTTGTTGTTATAAAAGGTTTGCTATAGTCATTAGGGCTTTACTAGATGTTGATAACTTAATTAATACTAGGGGGAAATCAACTCAGAAATATTGTTTGATGATTGGATATTGATCTACTCATTGAAGGCTTAATTCTAAGATATAATTGCTATTTTTTCTTGGTTGGATTCTTGTTGTTATTGCAAAATATACTTTGTTGATATACACAGGTTTGTTGCTGCAATTTTACAACAAAAATTAGTTTTAATTGATAGCTAGCATCTAAAAGTAATTGGTAGTTGATTTGACTTGGTTATTGACTATTATGCGTGTTATCCCCTCATACTAGGGGTAACTAAGGAGGTCATGTCTTGAGGACCATAGGTAGCAAAATGGAGTGTCGAAAACTAGATTCACTAGCATAGCCCCGCAGGGCCCCTCCTATTCATTGATGCACCACTATACATCACTAGCAGCAGAGCAACATCCATCACACCATCCTGGCCCCAGAGGACATCATGTCTTTCTTCATGAGGTAATAAGTCTAGTATCATGGTAAGTGTCACCCTAATAATTGAAGCACTTGAATATGATGCAAATAATTCTTTCTTGATTATACAATGTTTGATTGGAAATTTTACTTTTTACCTTATTTAACCTTGGTGGATATCATTTTATCCTAGTAAATTGGTCACCCTCTAGAATAGGGTGCTACTGGGGGGTTCCTTGAAGAGTCATTGTACCATTCCTGACCATACTTATCACGTTCCATACTTCTTCCCTCCGTCTCCTCATCTTTGGGGATTTTGAGGTGTACTAACCCAAGAAGGGATTGTACCTCATTTGATTGGAAGAAGGGGTTGAAGTCCCAAAGGGAAATGTAGCTAGCAAAAGATAAAATCCAAATCATAACCTTCTAGATGCTCGCCCAAGAGGTATTGAGAACAACGAATCATTTCTCCTAAAAGAATTGAAAGGCCTGCAAAAGCAAACTCACATTATATAGATGTCCCACTTGTTTAGGTGTGTACACGTATGCAATGTCCATTTCTTTCCATGCATATGGCACTCTGTGTACCTCTAGATTCAAGTGACATTGCGATACTCTTTTCTTTCCATGTATTATAGTACCTAATTGTTTTGGACTTTAATTAATTAATGGAAATAAATGGGCTTGGAAAAAGGTTGCATTGAAAATGAAGGTGCAACACACCTTCTACAAAGGCACCCATAAATGAGACAATACAAACCCTTGTATGTCATGAACCTCATACTCATAATTTTTATCCCACTCCCCGTCATACTCATACATGGCTTAGATGGGTTTCCCTTGGGAAAAACCCTTGACTTGAGGATTGAATGGTCCAATAGGATGACTTGACACCCCTCCCACACCTAAATTTGACAAATTGTATAAGGTCTTTGAGCATTTGTTTGGTTTGAAAGGGGGGGTTTGATGCACATGTTCGGGTGGTTTTATTGTTAGACGTGACTTACTTGGCATGATTATTGTGACTTATGGACCCTTGGAGGGTGTATCTGTTTGTCTTTGCAGGACCTTTCCTGGTGAACAAGTATTCATGAGGAGATGACTTGTTCAAACCTTCATGAGGGCTTTGGAGCCAAATGATGGATGCAGACACCCCATGTCTGGGGCAGGCTTGTGATCACAAGTTACACAGTGAGGAAAGGGGGTCATTTCCTTTGGAGGCATTATAGCATGGCCTGAGAGATCAAATCTCATCCTCCCACACTTGGACACTAGCATTTGGAGGCTTGGACGTCACCCTCATATCCCATGATGTCACCTAGGGCTAGGGTTTGATGGATTAATGATGTGGGAGATGCTTGATCAGTATTTTGGCATGTGTGGACATGGTATGTGGCCTTTGGAGGCCTAACACTACATTTTTCCAGCTCAACGTTCCTCATTGAGAGCCTAACGTCACCCTAGAAGAGTTGACATCACCCTTTTTAGGGTTATTCTTTGTAAAAAATAAATTTATTGTAATTTTATGAGCAAATCAAAAAGTAGGCTCAATTTTGTGAAAAGACACAACTTTTGGGTTAATGAGGCTAGGATTTCCCATATAAGTATGGCTAGCCTCAAGTCATTTTTCATCATAACTATTCCTCACCAGAGGACTCGAGGTCTAAAATTTTCGCCCTATTGGGGTACTTGGGATGAAATTACTAGTGCGCACCTTCTTGGAGAAGCTTCTTGTGATGTCTTTGGCTATTTTGGTGGTGGAAAGTCTTCAACTAGGGTTTTGCTTGGTTATTCTTGGTGAAGTAAGTAACAAATTTGCAATTTTGTTTATGTAATAAATGCGTGTGGCGATTTTACTTGTTTCATATTGAATATTATGAAATTACTTGCTTAAAACCCTAGGAGAGAAACATAAAGTGATTCTTTCTCTCTCTAGTCTTTCTACTTGTTAAATTGTCAAGGATATATTGTCTAGGATATTCTTTTAAAGCCCTAAAGAGATAGCACTTTACTATCCTTATTCTAGTTTCTAGTTGCAATAATATATTTCAATAGTCCAAGGAGAGAAGGATTCACTACGACCTAAAAGTGCTTATTCTCCAGTGGAATTCATCTTTGAGACTTGAATGCTTGAGGCCTTGAAGTGCCAACAACTCTAACATTTATCTATTTATCCTTTGACCACTTTTATCATTTGTTTCTCCAAGTTAATTTGCTGCTATAACTGACTCCATAAGCTCAAAAGGCATTGATTTCTACTTTCTCTTGTTAAAGGAATTGATCAAAACAACTCTTACACTCTTTTCTTCAAAGATTTCACTAACTACTTCTAACTCTAGCTTAGCTAAATTGACTAATTGTGTTGTTGTTGTTACAAATATATTGCCACAACCATCTTAAACCTTATAATTTGTTGCATACACTCAACTAACATTGACTTAACACACTCATAAATTTCTCTAGGAAAGTGATCATTGATCTATGGAATAAATGTTAAGTTTTCATTGTGCTTTCATGTTATTTTGAGTAGTGTTTCTTGTGGCTATTACAAAAGATTAATTGTTGTTGTAAATTAATAATTTGTTGCATTTTTACTTCAGCCACTGCTTATTTACATTGTCTATTGTCTTCGAGGCTTTATTATCATTCTGGTACTTGGAAATTGTTGTATATATGTTATTATTGTTCTTGTTCTGGGAAGGTACACCAATTACTCTTCTTTGCCTCAATTTTTTGGACATAGACATTCTTGACTTAGGTGACCAATGAGAGGGGGTTATATCTTAACCATATTTTTAGCTTACCCAACCCTTTAGGTCACTAGGGATGCCTCCCCTGGGTTGGACCTTCATCCATCCCTAAAAGTGGGGATTTCTCACTAAGGTGATAGCTGTGGGATATCATGTTGTTGCGCCAATTTCACCTACTTGTCTTGGGATTTGGACAAGTACAAATTGTGCGATAACAATGTGCATTGGAATGCTTCTTGTTTCACACACATCAATCGATTACCTTGTATAACTAATCCTAGCCTTTATACTTTCCTGGACCTAGCCTACCCCATTGAGTGACAAAAATAGAGGGTCATAGACTTGCTTATAGCTTGTTATAGGATCCCTTGAGGTCACAAGGGAAGCCTCCTTTGTGTTGGATATTCACCCAACACTAAAATGAGGGAAGTATTTATCTAGGTAATAGTGATAACTACTTCCAACTGTTACACGATATGGAAATCTTGTGAAGGGATTTTCATAAGTACAAATCATGTGATAATAGGTCTCAATAGAAGCATAAACATAAACATCAAACAATTCAAATGACCTCAACATCAAGAAGTAGCTCATCACAATCATTTGGGACTTGCCATGTGGACAAGATTCTTGGATTATTAGATTCAAATATTTTAACTCATGCCTAAAAGAAAGTTGAGAATGCCAATAATGTTGAGGAACTCTAAAAGCCTCCTGCTCATTTTGGTTAAGGTTGGTGCTACATTAACATTTGTAGAACACGTTAAAATGGAACTTATGCACTAAAAAGTTTCTTTGGACTGAAAACCACTAAGACAACCTCATTTTTGTTAAGGTTGGTGCTACATTAACATTTACATAACAAGTTAAAATGAAACTTATGCACTAAAACACTTCTTAGAGTTGCAAACCACCAACTCACTCACACAATTATTTTGTGCTCAACACCTTATAGGCCATGGTATAGAAACATGAAGTAATGCAATGTTCAAAATCATTAGAAATTAAATAATGAACACTTAGATTGAAAGCCATTGCGAGATATAAAACATGCTAAAGATATTTCTTCCTTGTGAAGAAAGGATTCACTTCAACATTTTCAACCCCAAAACATCCACCATTTGAATGACATTCACTATTGGGTCCAAGAGAAGTAAATCCAAGGGAAGGCAATGTTGAACCCCTAAAATATTCACCATTTGAATAAAATTCACTATTGAGTCCTAGAGAAGTAAATCCAAGGCAAGAAATATGATACCAAGATATGAATTCCATTGTTTAACAAGAAATTATAAATTTATTATTATCAGGTTCCTCATTTTGCATGAGGCTACTAATATTTCTCCAAGCTCCAATATTTCAATGACAAGAATAAGATGAATGGTATGTTGAGTCACCAAATTGCCATCCTTTTTACCATTATTTCACATAATTTTCCTTGACTTTTAATCATTTCCCGCTTCATGTAACCTTGTATTAAGTCCATTTTCATGCTTTATGTGGGATTATGATCCAGATTATTTTGAGAACGAAATGAAGGCAAAGATATAACAATGCAATATACAAAGATATATCAATAAACATAGAGATACAATAATGCACGATTTTTATTAAAGATGAAAATGTATAGAAACTATAAAAATACAGAGTGAATGACTTGCTAGAATGGTGGCAGCTTATCTCTGAGAAGAGATGTGATGGTTACGCTCATTTGCAAGAAGATGACGATGTTTACAATGAGGCTCTAGAGGCCTTTTTAACATAAAGAAAATCCAAAACCCTAACCTTGGAAGATGAAATTCCAAAAGGTTTGCGGGCCCCGATGGGGGGTAGTTGATACGTCAACTTCCCAAGGGCACAACTTTTGCATACGATCTATGTTTGGGGCACACGATAGCTCGTTGAAAAGGTCTATCCGAGGACTACACATTTTTCCATCGGACTTTGGCTAAATCATACTATTTGATTGTGGAAGGCCCAAAAAACATTGTTTAGGGCCTCAAAACGACCCCATAAGTTGATGACCCAAAAAGCTGTAGAAAAACTGCCAAGATGGAAACCCCTATTTTGAGCTAGTGGAATAGGTGGGTGGCCACCGATTCCACCTGGATCAGATTAGGTTCAAGATATTTTCCAATGCATTTATTTTAGTATTTTAAGTGAATTTATGATTAAATATTAGAAAAATAACATGTTTTCACTTAACCTTGAAAGTTGGGTGAGTTTGGTGATGTTTACATGTATATTTGAAGATTCCAACAATGCGAAATTTTACCGCTTAGCCTCAAATTCGAATTTTCTCTTCAATCCTTAAGATTTGAGGAGGATTTGAGAAGATCACTCAAGCATCTTGGAAGGAGAACAATCATGGAATATTTGTTATCAAATATTTTAGAGAGATCTGTAGGAAGATTTTTAAAGATATTGTTTGTTAATTATTAGCAAATGATTGTAACCACGTGAGAGATATGTAGATATGTAGAAATGAATTTATTAGTTTCTTATCTCATTCTCAAAGAAAATTATGTATAAATAAGAGTGCCTCCTCCATTCCAAGGGGAGGACTCTTGGAGCATATGTCCAACTTATGATGGAGTGAATAAAACATCTTGAGAATTTCTTCCATATGGATTGTAAGTTCATAGTTTCATTATGTTTTATGCTTTGATATAGTTTATGATGTTGTAGAGTAGTTTGCTACCTTGTTCTTGGGAGAATTAAGCTCACTCCAAATGGATCATGGTAGTCTTTTCCTTTATGCAAGTATGGTGTGTTTTATGTTTCCATTTGATTTCATTTCTCTTTTTAATATTCATTCATTGGATTCTCTATATACCAAACAAAGCACTGTTGTATAAAAGTTCAATTTGAACACAACCTGATTTATAAACATGGGGGATATAGAATAAGAAATATCCAATGATGGATGAAGTGTGGTGTGTTTCATTTTTGCATTGGATTTCATTTATCTTCATTAAGCTTGATTTAGATTTATGTTGTGGGGATCATTGCAGAGGTTAGATCTTCCACTGAAGCCCATAGTTCATGAGTGAAATTCTGCTTTTGAATCCCTTGAACACCTGACCATTATAATAGGTGAAATATTGGGATTGGTGGCCTTGGATAAGCCTTGCTACTATTTGGTCCAGTGTAAAAAGACACCCCAATGATCACCATGTTTCATAGATTTCCTTTCTGAATGATTTTTAGATAAGATAGGATAGGCTCTGATCCTGCATATATTTTGCTTGCATCTCTAAGTTTACGAACTCCCGGTTGATAATTAATGTTAAAAAATTATACATATAATTTGACTGACATTTTTGGTGCCATTGCTAGGGATATGCAAAAAGAGATTAGTGCTTCTATGGCTTATTTTTCTTGCAATATTTAAATTGTAGATTTTTTTTGCGTTTGATTTATTTCTTTAAAGTACTAGCATTCTAGATCTGGCGGGACAATGCACAGTAAGACACAAAGGCACATTTACTTCAAAACTTTCGAAGAGGTTCTAACCGACGCATTCACTTTATTGAGTCCGTTGTTTCAACTAGTTCTAAAGCTATGTTAGTGTTGCAGATAATAGAGGTAGATTCATGTGTTAAATAGAATTAGATGGATTTCTTGATAAATCATTTTAATCTTTTCACTCGTGGTGCAGTAAGAACCATTCCATCCACCAACACATTGGCAGGAAGATCTATAGGAGAAGGAATGTATCTTGAGGATGATTTCAAGGAAGGATAGGAGCTTTCTAGATGACAATCCAATGTAATTCATCTATTTTGTGAGCAAAATTCTTGTCCAAATTTGCATAATAGAGTGACGATTTGTTACAAGTTCATCAACATACCATAAGTTTTCTAAAAAGATATGTTTAAGATTTATAAGATGGGTATTGGATATTTTGGGGGGATAAACTCATAACATCATCATAGACACACTCACCAAGAATCCCACATACCTAGATCACATTTTAGGAGAAAATGGTCATTTTCTTTTTGTAGCAAATTGACATTGGAAACCTTTTAAAAACAAAGTTGGGACAATCAATATTTGAGGGAATAAAATTGAGAATTTTTTAAACCCATTTCTAAGGGAGATATCCCTTAGATTCTAGTTTCTAAAACAATTTTAGTTACTCAATTTGGGTCTCAAATGAAAAAGTTATGACCAAAACATTGACTAGATGTAGAGTAGAAAGCTCAGGAACACAGTTAGGACTGTCTCTTTTTGGATACCTAAATGGATAGATATTTAAAACCTATTTCTATGGTTTATTATCCTATGAATATAGTTAACAACGTAATTTGAATCACTCAATTTTAATATCATACGAGAAAGTTATGCCCAAAATACTAACTGTCTATAATAAATCTGCATTCCTAAAACTCTGTTTCCTAGGCTGTCCCTTTGCATATTTGACCCAGAAATTATTATTGTATTAAAAATATGTTTCTATTGGAGATATATACATGAATATAAGTTAATATCCAAGTGTAATCACTTCAATCCGACCTTTAATGAAAACATTATGATTAAAATAATGTTTGTTGGTCGATGGGGGAATTTGAAAACAACTCTGTTATGTAGGTTGTTCCTAAGCAAATTTGACATATCATCTCATGGAATGTTAAAAAATGTATCTCCTGGAGATCTCCCTCTGAATCTACTTTCATTTGGCTTTGGAAGCACCTAAATCAGACATCAAACGAAAAATTTATCACTGAAATATCGTCGAGAGGTCTAGGCTGGCCATCACTCCTCAATAGGTAAAAAGTGCATTTTTTTTTATTTTTCTTCCTTGGATTTGTTTCATAAGAACTACTTGTCATTCTTTTTGTATATGTTTTGGATGAAGAGAGCTTGTACACCTCTCTTTGTAATGTTCCCAATCCAATATGCCAAGAACATTACGTTGTTCATGAATTTTTGAACGTTTTCGGGTTGTGGCATTTCGTCAAACACTTTGAAGTCTTAAGTCTAATGAGTTGCGCTAGGTTTTATACTGATGGTTGTTATGTGTGTTTTCAACAATAATCAACATAAATATAGAAATGTAACATACCTCAACAATATGCAATATCAATCAATACAAGAGATAACCCAAAACACCTCAGATCTGATATTATTCATAATAGAAGAAGACCCTGATACAATGGATCTGCAGATTTGGTACAATATAGATAATAGCTAGTAGCAATGTGAATACAACCCTCAATCAAGATAAATATGAGAAGATACTGGCCTCCAAAGGCCATAAGGCTACAATAGATGAATAACAAGATGAGATCCATGCCTCTTGAAGTGCCAAACCCCAAACTAAATAATTTACGCCCTGCTGGAAAGATGAATACACCCAAAATTCGGCCCCATTGCTAGAAGCCTCCAAACACTCTGAAAATGGCTGGAAGTGTAGATCGGGCCAATACCAAACCATTGGTGAAGTCTCAAGTTTAATGGTGAAGGTATGACTCTCCAAGTAAACAATCCCCTAATTGGCATGTGCCCTCCTGGATGACTGAAGACCCAAGAATTTGGCCCCTATGAAGATGGCCTCAAAACCCTCTAGAAAGATACCAAACTGTAGATCGGGCCACTAGAAACCCCCTGCCATAGTCTCGGGCTGAATGATAGAGATCTGACCCTCCGAATGATTGGATCCTTAATTAGTGGTGCACCCTCCTCTCTCTAAACATGTACTGAGCTCCAATAAATAAGATAACAGAGAAACCTCCTCTGGAACAGGCTATAAAGGGAGCCCTAGGCCATACGAATAATACAAAGAAGTCTGTTTGATCCGGATCCTTCTCCTAAGCCCGGAACGAGCTCCTATCCTCAAGATGGTGCACCCTCCTGCTAGAAACCCTCCTGAAGCTACGCCCTATCTCTCTCTGAACCTATGGTTGATGTAGAACTCCTATGAAGCTAAGTAGATCTGATGTAGAATGGCAAGGTAGGAATATTTCACCTCCGTGACCAGGCTTGGACCAGGTTGGGTGGGATCTTTCACCACCAAGCTAATCTCTAGGGTTTGTTGAGTCAAAACCCTCAAAACCCCCAAGTGCATGGGCTCACTAGCAAGAATCCAGGTATCAAAATAATAAACAACATGAATGAGAGAATAGAGGCCCATGTATCTCTTTTATCTTCCTTTCTCACCTTGTCTCTCCAAAGTGACTTTTACTTTATTTAATTATTAATTAATTAATTAAATCACTTTAATTAATTAATTAACCATTTTACCTCTGAAAAGTACCTTATCTCTCGTCGTGGCTTCCCTGGCCACTGCAAGTCACTTCTCATCATCCTATCCTGTAGTGTTGTTCCTCTCGATTCCAATGAGCTATTACACTAAGAGGTTCCTCCAAGTATTATGCCCAATATGACCTCCTTAGTGAATTTAATTAACATATAGCCCAAAATAACTCAAAATCATGGGAATCATCAGAATGCAATGGAACCAAAGCCAAGCTGTGTGGAATGGATCATGATAATGAAATAAGATGAGCGATGCAAGCTGGACCCCAAAATACCCCTCAATAGCCCCTGTACTCGCTATGACCTCCATCTGGCTACTCTGGTCATCATAACACTCTGTAATACAATGATGTCCCAGAGTGGGGACATTACACTCTTCTTCCATGATCTTATGTTTTATTGCAGGAAAGTTCTAGTTTTTTGCAGGTCTCGGGAATATCAAGAAGACCAATCTATGCACAAGTGATTGTCGAGATTGAATTTATTTTAGCAGGGCATGTCATCCAGACATCCACATCAAAGAAAATGAAAAATTATGAGATGTTGAAATCAAAGAGAAGTCAAAGAGAGTCTTCTAGAAGCCCATTATGTCACAATATGGTCATTTATTTTCCTTCTCCCCAACTTCACAATTCATGCATGCTGAAGTCCACCTTCCATTTTCTTATGTAGTGAACCTCAAACTTCTCATCTTACCACTACTACCAAATCATGACTTCAACCCATTTTCCCATCACAAGCTTATCATGCTCTCCTGCTCCATCCACCCCTAACCTATGAATAAAGTCTCTCATCTCACTTGCATGTTGAGTTACCTCATTGTCCTTTTCCTTTTGACAAATAAAACATGTTTGATAGTGAAAATATCTCATTATGGTTCTTCAAATCATTTTGTTATATGCTCGAGTTGGATGATGTGGGATTTCTTAAGGTCCTCCTTCTAACAAATATTATCCCATCGACTTCAGCACATTATCTGGGATCAAGGTTAGAGACATTTTATAGTGCCTTAAAGCTTTCATACATCAAGAGAAGGTTTCTTCACTGATAGTAGTGGGAATATCAATGTTTCCGGATTGTCAAATTTTGCAGGAGACTGGACTTCAACACATCTATTCGTACATGTCAAAATGCACCAAGGTAACTGGATGCTCATTTTCATTATCAGTTAGTTGTATTGCATTTGTTAACGACATTCATTAATGGTCGGTAATCCAACGAATTCTCTCTATGTTCGACTTCAACAAAATTTATTCACATAGATAGAATTGTACATGATTGGTTATGAATGAAGACTATATGGTTTTATAGCACTAACAAACACTTGTAGCAGTCAATTAAGATTCAACTCCAGATTTCAACACTTGTATATTAGTTCCAACAATAATAAGGTACCAAGGTTCCAATTTCAAATCTTATCCTATGTTCCTCTAGCCAAGAAAAAGAAAACAACATGATTTAGATCAAATTATTTCACTTTAGATCTATGATCCATCAGTCGCAGTCACAAGATTTCTTCGTTATGAAAAGATCTCTTAGGTTCATAACCCATGGACTTCTTAGGTAGGTGCATGCATGTCGTTTTCTAATCTTTTAATTAGTAATTCCTTGAATTCTAGAATGGATGTATTTGGAAAATTTGTGTGTCTAAATGAGCTTTGCCCTTCCATATTTGCCAAACTTTTTTGAGGACAAAAAACATCTTCAGTTGGGGGGAATACATTCATACATTTTGATCTCATATGTTCATACCATATTTTGATCTCATATCACATAATCTGTACTCTCATACGATGGTGATGAACATGTTTCTCCCATCTGACTATTGTTGATCTCATAAATATCCTCATTGATTTCCTGAAACCCCTCATTGGTTTGCATATGAGAACAACTTCAAATAAAAATCCACCACTTGGATGTTGTTCTATATAATCAAGACATGCTTTGGTTGCTATCAGATCCCAACAAACTCAAATTGGTTGCTTTATGGGGGAAAGTCAAACCTAACAATTTTAAAACAATCAAATTTGCTCGGAGGGCACTTTTTGCACATTGTTTACAGATAGTTGAGGCCAAATCAAGAAAAACCAAGACATGGGTTTTGTACAGAACATAAAAATTGAGTAGAATATGAGTGGAATTTCCAGAAAATGCACAATGATGGTTTTGTGAGCACGTTTTTAAGGATTTTTTATTTTATTTTAACAGTTGTGTGAAGAAAAATTAGAATCCAATGTTTTGCACAACAATGATTTTTTTTCATAAAAATGGAAATCTAAAGTTATGTTAAGATGAGAAATGATGAAATACACCATCTCCCTTTTGAATAACTCAATTTGGCTTTAAAATGAGCTTGGGGCATGTATTTTTGTGCATTTGTTTTTGCAATTTTCAATGCATTGTTTTTTTTAAATGCATAAATTGATTTGCTTGTATATTGCAAACGATGCATCAGAATGTAATGAACCAAATGCTCAAAATATCATAAAATAACAGAAGTACACACCATGTATAGAATGTGAGCATGGAGCACAACTCCAAGATATATAAGTTACACAATAACTCCTTAAAGAAGAGGGGAACCCCCTCTAGATAACCAAATACATTTCATATTTCACTATTCACATGTCCAAGAATGAATACATGATCTCTTATATATAGCTATTCACACTTGCACATGAGGCCCCTTTTCTACTACGCCAACCCCCTTACATTTATATTTACACATTACATGTATATTTAAGCCCATATAAGCCCCCCCTTGGGGTCATATCATATACATTTAGCCATGTATATGCCCCCCTTGGGTCATAACATATTACCCTCCTTCAAAAAGCTTTGTCCTCAAAGCTTTGCAAATAAAGGTTTCACATGTGATGAAACCAAGTAACATGATTTTCTTATGTTCCTATTTTCTTCATTCCATTGTTGATGATCTATCCATCCAAAATCAATTCTTTTTAGTCTTAATGCTTGGTGTATAGTTGTTGCATAATTTTCTTTCCTTTGATTCCATGTATTTTTGTTGAAGCTTCTCCAATTTGCAGTGGTTGTTGGTCTCTGATAATAGCTTATTGAAGAGTGGTTTGGTGATGCCTTGTTCCATCAATATTTACAAGTATTCCATCTTCTTCCTTCATAATGTTGATATCATCCTTCTTGTATTCCTTGAAATGTTTCCTGGTAATGAGGGTGATGATATGGTTTCACATTTGATGACCTTCCTTCATTCTGCACACCCATTTCATCTATATTCTTTTCAGAGATAGTGGCATCCTCCATCATCTTTGCTTGGTCTTTGATTACTCTATGCTTAGAGATAATACCATCATAATTGGCATGTGCATTCTCTAGATGGAGTTCAACTTCTTCAAGTATCTTTTGTTAACATTATTGAATCTTGTCTTCTTTCTCTTTTTGAAACTACAATTCCACCCCATTTATCAAATTATGATGTCCTTCTTCAATTCTTGATTGCATTTCTGATTTTACCTCATCGGTATTTAGGGATTCTTCAACTTTCTTGCAAATTTTCTCTTCAAGTCTTTTGGTAGATTCTTCATCAAAGATCCTTATTTCTTCTTGATTTTGATAATTCTTCTTTTATTCTTTCAATATTTTAACCTCATCCAATAATTTTTTATTATGGTTTCATAATCTACATATCTCTTCATCTTTCTTTTTCAAATTTTCCCCCGAATCATCATTTTCCCACTTCGATTTACTACTATTTTCTTTCTTTAAGTTTTTAACCTCCTTAATGAGTGATTCATTAAGGGATCATTATTAGAAAAACAGGATCGCAGAGCAATAAATAAAACAAATGTGAAAATAAAATACAGAAGATACACAATACAATAGAGACGCAGATATACTTGGTTCACCCAGTGTGGGCTACATCCACCAGAGAAATTATCAGGTTCTTCCTTTATTATTATCCAACAAATGAAGAGATACAACCTACAACAAACCCGTTGTAACTTCCTCTTCTTTCTCTCACAGTCTCTTATCTCAGAATACAATATTCACAATGATACATAGCCACAATACATTTCCCTCATAAAAGAGGGTTGCCTTCTAGGGCAGAAAACCCTAATATAACTTCTACTGTTAGATCTACAACCTTATAATGAATGGTCTAGATTTACAATGAAATTACAATGTACATTTACAAGGCATTTTTTCCTTCGGGGGCTTCACCCCCGAACCCTCACCGGGGGCCCGCTTGCCCCCGGACCCTGAAGAGGGGGTAACCCCCCTCTGTACTCCCTCGTGTGGAAGAGTGTACATTCTTTTGGGGTGTAAAGTCTTCATGGGGTATAAACACGATTGAAAGCAAAGACCTCTGAATCAAAAAGATAATCAGGCTCCACAACCAACGATATCCCACTCGAAGACTGATCTCAACAATTCCACCGTTGTTGTATATGTTGGACTATGATCCTTGTTGGACCTGGAAAATTTTTCATCTTCATCTTCATTCTTGAAGACCAACTGAAACTGAGCAGGAACTCAGTTTCTCCCTGGTTACTCCTTTTGTTAAC
>SNQJ01S0075594.1:31618-46393 GCA_010110895.2 Picea sitchensis
ATGACACATGGCACTCATGAAGCACGTTCCTCTCCATTTGGAAGTCATTTTTCCTTCCAAAAAGGAACTTAGGATAAATTCATATCCTCCTCACATCATTTGGAATAATAATATATATTATTACTCTCTGGGATTTAAGCTCTTAAGCTTAGCCCCTTTTTCTAGCCTCGCAACCCCCTTCCCTTACCCAGCCTAGTGGAGACCAGTCCCCCATACTCTTTCATCATGGTCGGTCTACGCGAAGTGATGCCTTTATATTAATCATTTTAATATTTACATATACAAAACAAACTCTTGGCCTTAGCATCCTAGTCTCTCTGACCCAACTATCACATAAGCCTCCTAGCTTATCTTTACTTGTCTCACTAGCCTATGAAACATGTTTAAAATTTCTGATTAAAAATTAGGGGCTCGACCTTGGGGTATTACAATCCCCTCCCCTTATTTTTGCACTGTCCTCAGTGCAATTCTTTTACACCATATCAACAAGATTTTCAAAATCTTCAAAAAGATGTGGGTATTCTGCCTGCATTGCATCCTCATGCTCCCAAGTAGTGTCCTTAGGAACATACCAGGTCCATTGGACCTTTACAATCCCTATGGATCGATTATGAAGATGTTTGATTTTCCGTTTCAGAATGCGTACCAGATGCACTTGGATAGCGCCTTCTTGCTCCACCCGAATCACATTCCAATCAATTACATGATTAGCATCATGTAAATATTTCTTGAGAAATGATACATGGAATACATTATGAACAGACATAGATGTAGGCAATGCAATCATATAAGCTACTGGACCAATCCTTTCTAGGATTTCAAATGGTCCACAATATCTAACTGCCGACTTGGAACAGTTTCCCAACTTCAGTGAACTTTTGTTGGCCTTAACCTTCAAGAATACATGATCACCCACTTTAAACTCCCTGTGCGTTCTACCCTTGTCAGCATATATTTTCTGTTTGTCTTGGGCAACCTTTAAATTCTATTTAATCCTCAACATTTGTTCTTCCATTTCTCTGAGCAATTCTGGCCCAATCACTTCCCTATCCACTGGATTGTCCCAACTTACATGAGTGTTTCACTTTCTACTATAAAGTGATTCAAATGGGCTCATCTTCAGAGATGCTTGGTACCCATTGTTGTAAGAAAAATCTACCAAGTGTAGATAGTCTTCCCACTTTGATGATTTGTCCATCACATACATTCTTAACATATCTTCTATTACCTGGTTTACCCTCTTTGTCTGCCCATCTGACTCGAGATTATAGGATGTACAAAAGTTCAAATTGGTTTTGAACCCCTTGAATAATCCCTTCCAAAATTTTGAAGTGAATTTTGGGTCTCTATCAGACACAATTTTCTTGGGAATACCATGCAATCGGGCCACTTCCATCATATAGATATCAACAACATTGGTTTCTTTGTGAGTAGTCTTCAATGGAATAAAATGTGTAGCCTTGGTAAACGTGTCCACCACTACCATGATAGAATCATGTTGCTTGCTTGTCCTTGGTAATTTGGTGATGAAATCCATTGTCACCACTTCCCACTTCCACTCAAGAATGGGTAATGGTTACAGCAACCCAGCTGGGTGTCTATGCTCAGCCTTGACCCTTTGACACTCCATACATTTGGAAATGTACTCCATAATTTCTTTCTTCATACCCGACCAATAGTATTGGCTCCTGACTGCTTCCACTATTTTCTGACATCCTGGGTGTCCAGCATAAGGCACATTATGCATCTCCTTCAAGATCATACTTTTCAATTCTAGAGAGTTGGGTATAAAAATTCTGTTCCTGTACAGGGTAATTCCATCATCTCCCAAGTTATAATCTTCGATTATCTACTGCATTTTACCTTGCTGCAATTTTGTTACCATCTCCACGTATTGCAAATCTGCTTTTGCAGCTTCAGAAATTCTACCTTTAAGATATGTTTGGTACATTCTAATGATTGTAGCATGTAACTCATGCACTCTCCAGCTGAATGCATCAACCACCTTGTTCTCCCTCCCTTTAATGTGCTTGATATCAAAGTCATACTCACAGAGGAATTCCAACCATCTGCTTTGCCTGGCATTTAAAGTTGGCTGATCAAACAAATACCTCAGTCCATTGTGTTCTGTCCTTAGCTCAAACTTATTTCCCATGAGGTAGTTCCTCCACTTCTTTAAGGCATGTACTATGGTTTCCAACTCTAGATCATGAGTGTCATAAATCCTTTCATTCTCTTTCAACTTCTGGATTCAAAACATACTACCAAACCATTCTGGCTGAGGACTCCTCCAAGTCCCTATTTGCATGCATCTGTTCAAACCATGAAGTTCTCATTAAGATCTGCAATTCTCAGAATCATAGCACTGGTTAACAAGTTCTTCAATTTCTAGAAGCTCATTTCACATTTTGTTTTCCATTGAAACTTCACCCCTTTCCTTTGCAAGGAAGTGATTGGGTGATAAATCCTCGAAAACCCTGTAATGAATCTTCTGTAGTAGACAACTAGACCCATGAAGGATCTAACTTCTGTCACATTCTTGGGTGCTGGACATCCTCTAATGGCCTCTATCTTTTTAGGATTCACTACTATCCCTTCTTTGGATATGATATGCCCCAAATAATGAATTTGGTTATGATAAAATGAGCACTTGCTCAATTTCGCATACAACTGGTGTTCTCTTAACACTTGCAACACCATCCTCAAGTGATGCTCATGTTATTCTTCTATATTGGAATATACAAGGATGTCATCCAAAAAGACAATGACAAACTTGTTTAAGTACTCTCGAAAAACACCATTCATCAAACACATGAAAACAACTGGTGCATTTGATAACCCAAATGGCACCATTATAAACTCATAGTGACCATACCTTGTTCTGAAGGCAGTCTTGCTGATGTCTTCATCTTTAATCCTTACCTGATGGTATCCTGACATGAGATCAATCTTTGAAAATATCCTTGCATCCTTCAACTGATCGAAGAGATCATCATTCCTTGGCAATGTATACTTGTTTTTCATAGTTACTTTATTTAGCTGCCTGAAATCAACACACAATCTCAAGGTCCCATCTTTCTTCTTCACAAATAACACCGGGGCACCCCAAGGTGACACACTTGGGCATATATACCCCTTCTTTAGTAGCTCTTCAAGCTGCATTTGAAATTCCTTCAACTCTGGAGTACTCATTCTATAGGGAGTCTTGGACACTGGAGCTTCTCCAGTTATCAAATTTATAGAGAAATCAATATCTCTCCTTGTGGGAAGTCTTGGTATCTCCTGAAACACATCCTCAAACTCTTTTAGGACTGCTTTATCTTCTAGATCTAACACCCTATGCTTAGGTGTTTCCTCCATGTGAGCTGGAAAAACTTGGAAACCCTTCGTATAACACTTCTTCAACTACTTTTCTGATATTTCTCGGATAGTGACCGCCCTAGGAATTCCTTGGACTACTCTTGAATTTCCTTCCTCATCTAGGCAAGTGAATGCCTTGTTACAATAATCTAAGATGGCATGGTGTTGGTCCAACCAATCCATACCAATTAGAAAGTCATATGGACCTAAAGGAAAGATGCTCATATCTGCCTTGGTATTCAACCCATTCATGCCCAATGGACATGACTTAACCAACTCAACAGCCAGCTGTACCAACCAAGATTTCTCATGCTTGCATCTTGGTAATTGCAATATTTCTGCTACCTTAGGATCAATATAGCTATGACTAGCCCCTAAATCAATTAGAATAGTAAAGGCATGGTTATTGATCATACCTTCTACTTCAATCATGTGTGATTGAAACTCTGCTTGCTTGTTGTCCAGGGCTGCATATATTCTTGGCACACTTATGCCCATGTCCTCCACTGTTTCTGCTTGCTGCACATTGTGGAAAAATAACACTTTTTCAGCCTTGTGAGGACAATCCCTATACTCATGATCTCCTTTACAACCCCAACATTGCACCAGTGGCTGCCTTGACCTTTTCCCACCTGCCTCAGCCATCGTGGGCTCTCTAAAAGTTGGCTTCCCTTGAGGATTGTTTCTGAATAATTGAGGCTTGTTCCCTTCTTCCTCAGATATATGTTAAAATTCTTCTTGTCCTCCCAAGCCTTTTGGAAGGTAGGTTTTCCTTTTTGCTGATCATGCAAGCACTTATCTCTCCTTATGGTTTCTTCCAAAGTTTTAGGATCATCATACTGAATCTTGTCACTGATGAAGGATGGTAGTCCACTCAGATATCTATGGATCTTAACTGTCTCATCTTTGATGAAGGAGACATACTTCAATAGTTCTAGGAATCTCCTTTCATACTCATCAATGATCATGCTTCCCATCTTGAGTTCAAAGAACTCTTTCATCTTTTTATCATAATACCTCTTGTTCAGGTATTTATTCTCAAAATGCCTCTTGAATTCCTTCCAAGTCACATTTTTCTCTCTGAGGCGTTGTACTTGTACAAGCTGATCCTACCACATGGATGCCTTTCCTTTTAGCTGATAGATGGAAATTATTCCCTTTGCATGAGAATAATAGTTATGCAATTGGAAGTACTTCCTCATGCCTAGCAGCCATGTCTCAACATATTCATCCTTCTTGTGCTCTCCATCAAAAGTAGGAGGTTTGATATTATTCATTTATCCTTTCAACTCATCCACCCCAGACCTCCTATTCTTTCTAATAGGGGATGGAATTGAGCTACTGTGTGCTCTCCTATGGGAATTCTTTTGGGAGTGATGGCGATGTCTACTACCACTCCTTGATATTTCTTTTTCCTCAAGGGTCTTGCGGCTTACTGATTTGCGAGAGACACTCTCCTTATCCAGCTTCTTTTCAATTCTATTCAGGATTTTCATTAACTTCATATTGAAGTCTTCCTACTATTCCTTGGCCTTCATAAGCCACTTCCTAAAATCACTATTGGTATATGAACCTTCTGTTTCGTTGTTGAGTGTTCCCAAAGCCAATAATTGAATGCATGTAAGAGGGTGGGTGTGAGAGGTCACATCCCATAGTTATTGGAAGCATGGGAATGAGTACAATCATTTTCAAGAAGAGTGTAAGTCAAGAAAGTAAGCCAAAGAGAGGAAATTCGTATGTGGTAGTTACAACAATTTTTGGAGAGTCATGTTTTGCATGAACAACAAGTAAAGAAAAAAAAAGAAGAGCTTTGGAGTTGGAGAAACCATGGAGGGAGAATTATGGAGTCTATTTGGAGAAGAAGATTGAAGAGTCAGGGTGTCAGGCCTGAAGAGAATCTGTACACGACCATCACTCCCATGTACAATTAGGTATATTGGGAGTCCCCTAGGTCTCATGAAACCAACTCTAGATTAGTTTATCGAACTCCTAACTATAATAGTGACACTGATAACAACAATCGGGAAGATACTCTCTAGTACCTGGGCAATCGAGTAGTATGGCTAAGGGTATGGTAAATCCTCCTTAGTTGGTTCCATGAGATATTGGGCCAAGTACTATTGTTCGACCCCACACGTATATCAGAGATATATAACAGAGGGAAAACCCTTATTTATATAAACCCTGAAAACCCTAACCTTGGGAATGGAAAAAAATAGAAAATGAACTGAAGGGATATCTTTTTGTGCAACCCCACCTCCTGCATTTTGGTTGCGAAATTGCTACACAATTTTTCCTGTTAACATTTTATCTTCAAGACAGAGTATAACTCCATAGGAATAAAAAAAAAAGTATAGTGGTCCCACCAACACTTTTATTCAAGACATATCCCATTGGGTTCCTCTTGTCACCCTGATCATAATGGTATATATCACTTATTAGCCTTTTTTTAGTGGACCCACTCCCCCTCCTAGGCATCCCTCCTCCCCAAATAGCCACCACTCACAACCAAGACCTACAAGATGAAATCAAATAGAATAAGGAGAGAATCTAGAACTTGTGTTTTGACATTAATGCTTCCATCAATTCCAAATTTGAAAACTTCCAGGACCAAGTTAGGAAAAATTTTGATTCCATGGATACCAAATTCATGAGAAAATTTGACTCCATCAAATCCACTATCAACCAGTTGTTGAACTGATCCTTGGTCTCTCCCGTCTTTGACCAACTGTCACACTTATATGGAGCTGAATCCTCGCATATTGTGGCCTTTCAATCCAATTCCTTTCATCGTGACCCCAATATTCCCATATTTGAGGTAAATAAATTAGATGGATTATATCCCACGAGCTGGGTCACTCAAATGGAGCATTATTTTTCTTTGCATGGCATTACTAATGATATGTCCATGGGTATGTTACTTGGACATCGTTCATTGAAGAGATTTATGAACTCTTTGACATAGACACCCACCATTTAGGCCGTTTGACCAAGCTGAAATAGTCTAACACAGTGTAAGAATTTATAGTCGCCTTTGAGAACTTGGATTTTAGAATGGAGGGCATGTCTGATGCCTTCTTCTGGGAATGCTTTATCAGTGGCCCAAAGGATGAAATTTGTGTCTAGGTCCTCATGGATTTCCCCTAGACTTAGTTGGAAGCTACTAAACATGCCAAACACGAACAACAAATTGTCTTTTCCCAAAACATAAAACCCTCCTTTATTCCAAGCATATGATCCTACTTTTCCCTCTGACCCTCTCAAAGTTAAATCATTAATATTTCTAAATTCCCTCATTGGATTCTCTGCTCCCCAAATCCTCAAGTTAATTGGCTACATTAAACATAGGAAAGTCATCATCCTAGTTGATAGTGGTAGCATCCATAATTTTATTCATTGTTGCATTTCCCAAGAAGTCAATTGTTATATATGTGCTGTCAACAATTTTCAGGTCATGATTTCAAATAGTGGTTTCATAAAATGTGGGGGGCGTTGTGAATAAGAGCTCTTGCAAATTGTTCATTACCACCTAAAATCTCATGTGTTTTCTATAGACATGGTTGGTTGTGACATAGTTCTCGATGTTGAATGGTTATGGACTCTTGACCCCATTACCATGGATTTTAAGAACTTCACCTTGTAATTCCAACAAGAGGGACAACAATATAAAGTCCAAGGGGTCACAAAAGGATCACCTAGGATCATCAACTCCCATTGAATGGAAAATATCCTACTAAAAAAAGGTCATTCTGGCATTATTTCCCAACTCCATTCAATTCAATCCTTGGAGACACCCTCTATGCATATTGACTTCCAATCTATAATCTCTTGACACCAAGTTATTTTTAACATCCCCCTTGACCTCCCCCCTTCTCATGGCATCCATGATCCTTCCATTCCTCTAGTCATCGATAGTGTTTCTCCCAATGTTTTTCCTTACCTTTATCCCTTTTCTCAGAAAAATGAAATTGAGAAAATTGTTCAAGAATTGCTAGCAAAATGTGTTATTCATCTGAGTACCAACCCCTATGCTTCTCCAGTAGTCATGGTACTCAAGAAAGAAGGTACTTGGTGCATGTTTCCTGATTTTCATGCCCTTAACAAAATCACAATCAAGGACATTTATCATTGATGATCTTTTGGATGAATTGAGTGGTGCTCAGTAATTTACCAAACTTAATCTCTATTCTAGCTACCACCAAATACGTATGAAGGAAGAAGTCATTCCCAAGATTACATTTCGAACTCATGAGTGTCATTGTGAGTTCTTGGTCATGCCCTTTGGCCTGTGTAATATTCCCTCCTCTTTTCAAAGTCTCATGAATCATTGCTCTCATCCCTTCCTCCATCAATTTGTCCTAGTTTTCTTTGATGATATTCTCATCTATAGTAAAACTTGGCAAGCCCATCTTGCCCATGTGGATCAAGTTCTCCATCTACTATATTAGCACCGACTTTTTCTCAAATAGTATAAATGTGCTTTTGGAGCCTCTGAAGTTGAGTACCTGGGTCATATTGCTGGCAAGAATGGTGTACATGTGGATCCTAAGAAAAATAAAGCTATGAAGGATTGAACTCTCCCTAAAACTATTAAAATATTGTGTGGTTTCTTGGAATTAACAGGATATTATTGCAAGTTTGTTCAGTATTATGGAAAAATTACAGTTCCTCTCACTGCTCTCCTTAAAAAAAATTCTTTTAGTTGGACTCCGACAGCTGATCAATCCTTCCAAGCCTTGAAAGATGTTATGTTCACATCTCCTATCCTCACACTACCATACTTAACCAATACTTTTGTCCTGGAATGTGATGAATCATGGAAAGGGATTGGGGTAGTCCTCATGCAAGATGGATGACCTTTGTCTTTCACTAGCAAACAACTATCAGGGCGACATTTGGGCCAATCAACCTATGAAAAGGAAATGTTGTCTATTTTGCATGCAGTGGATCTTTGGATTCCTTATCCATTGAGGCAACGATTCCAAATTTAAATTGATCATCATAGCCTCAAGTATTCTCTGGAACAAGGAATTTCATCCCCGAAGCAACAAAAATGGGTGACCAATATGTTTAGATATGATTATGAGAAAATCTACAAGAAGGGAAAAAATGTGGATGTTGTTTTCTTTCAAGGAAATATGAAGATGAAGGGTCCCTCTTTTCCCTCTCATTCATTTTCGTAGATTGAATCTAGGACGCTTGCCAATAATGGTTTCAATATCCAAAAATTTCTAGCATGATCCAAAAATTGCAACAGGATCCTCAATCTTCTCCAAGGTACTCTTGGCACAATGACAAGATTTGCTATAAAGGTCGCTTGTATTTAAAAAAATAGTTGAATCTTAAATCCAAGGTTCTCTCTGAGTTTCATTCTTCACCCATAGTTGGGCATTCAGGTTTTACCAAAACCTATGAACGAGTCAAACATTATTTTTCCTGGGACGGGATGAAACAAGACATCCACACCTTTGTGGTTGTCTACACAAAAATGACACCAACTGTGGATTATTCGGCAAATAACTTCGAAACTCCTCACCACAAAAATCTGAAAACTGTAATGGTGAATTAGTCAAAGCTCCGAGCACACTCCAACCGCTCCTGATTCCACCTACCATTTGGAGGGATATTTCTATGGGTTTCATTGTTGTCTTACCTAAATCAAGAAATAATTTAGTCATCATGGTGGTAGTAGATCATATTTCTAAATATGCTCATTTATGTTTTCTTCAACGCTCATTTACCGCATCCATAGTGGCTCAAATTTTTATGGATAATATATTTAAGCTCCATGGCATGCCTCATTCTATTTTCTCTGACCATGATCCAACTTTCACCAACAATTTTTGGAAAGAATGGTTTAGACCCTAGGGAACCCAATTAGATCTCAACACAACCTATCATCCCCATATTGATGGAAAAACTGAAGCTATCAACAAGATTTTGGAAATGTATTTGCGGTGTTTGGCATCTGATGGAAAAAAAAAGTGGGCTCAGTGGTTACCCCTAGCTGAATGGTGGCACAACACATATTACCATATCACCACTTGCATGACTCCCTTTGAAGCAATTTATGGGAAAAATCCATAGCCATTTCTCTCCTACATACCAGGTGTATCCAAGGTCCAATAGGTTGACAACAATATTATAGTCTGCACAACCATTCTCCGTAACCTCAAATAAAGTTTGGTATTGGTTCAAAATCGCATGAAGAAACAAGTAGATCCGGGTCATTATGAATGTCAATTCACTAAAGGGGACCGGGTGTTTCTTTGTATGCAACCTTATAAAAGACTTCACTCAAAGATGAACAATTTCAGAAACTTTTCCCTAAATTTTATGGTCCTTATACAATTCTCAAACGATTGGGGTTTGTGGCCTACCAGTTAGCTCTTCCCAACCACTCTAAGATTCTTCTTGTTTTTTTATGTCTCATGCTTAAATAAAGTCATTTGAACTAGGTGTCAAAATCAAACCAATCTCCTTGAGTTGGATGAAGAAGGTTCCACTTGTTTGTAGCCACAAGTAGTCTTGGAATAGTGCAAATGTCATCTCCATCAGTGCACCATCAAGGAAGTGTTATTTTAGTGGAAGGATACACCTCCAGAAGATGCCATCTAGGAGACAACTACCATTCTGCAACAAATTTCTCATCTCAATCATTGAGAACAAGGTTGTTTTTCAAGAGGGAGGGCATGTTAGGGACCTAACCTCCCTAACCCCTCATGTAGGTAAAATAATATATTTTCCATGTAATTAAGGTCTAAATTAGGTAATAAGGCCTATTTAATAATGTGAACAAGTCTAATGTAAATATACATAATATAAGCTTATGCTTCTATAAAGATCTTACTCTAGAATGTTCTTTAAAATATAGAATTAATATAAATAGGATTAGAAGGCATGAGAAAGTCTTGTCTTGATAATTATTTTAATAGAGATATACTCTGTTGGAGGTTTCCCCCTCATAAAGGCAAGTGAACTTGAATTTATATCAATAAAGGTATCATTTTTGGTGTTGTTATTCTCTATATTTTGTTGTTCTGCTGGTATTTGCTATAATATTTTTGTTTCTACTTATTATAATACATTTGGTACCTTACATAGGTGCTGGATCCATTCAAAAAATCTGACTGTATGATCTTCCTTGGTCTGAGTGTGGGAGGACTTCTTCAGTGAAGATGCAATAGGAAGAGATATATCAATGGGGGCTAATGGCTAGAACCCCAAGCACACCTGAAAAGGTCCATGGCCAATAGAGTTATGTTGAACATATGGAAGACTCTTGTTCTCTGGAAGGGAGCATATATAGATTGGACCATTGGGTAAGGGAGAATTGGGCACCAAGTCAATGGAATTCTTTACTTGTGAGTGTAGAGGAACCCCTGTAGGTGAAAAAATATTTTTTTTTTCCTATACAATCTTGTCGACCTACTTTTTTTGTATAGAAAGGTCTTGGGCTAAGGTTGTGTTGGTCACAATGACCTTCTATTCACCTTTTAATTGGATTGTGAAGAGGTAAAAATTTTTGGTCTCAAAGATTAATTTGCAACACTGCTTTTCTAAGATCAATGAAATGGAAGTAGTCATAAATACCTCTGGTATCCTATAGAGATGACCCCCAGAGTAACAATGAAAATACAGGGTTGAGACTCATAAATATCATGATGTTTCCACATATATGATTTTCCTAAAATAACATCACATACTTCAAGTGGGGAACATCACATAACAACTCATATTTGAATGGATTGATTTCATATGCAAAGTGACATTTTTGGTTAACACCGATGTCTCATCCCCTACTCAATCATCTGATGGTGTACGGTTGGGAGTGTGGCATTGTCGGTAGCTTCATTATTTTGGCAACCTCAATTGAGATCAGGTTCTTCTGACTCCCACTCTCAACAATGAAATGTAGTTGGGTTCCCTTCACCCACATATATGAATAGAATAGGAACTCCCCCTCCTCAGGATCCTCTGGTTCTTCTGGTTGGATTTTTATGGCTGCGATGGTAGAAACGGGTTCTGCATTGGCGATTTTTTTCACTTTATTTTGATTTGAATCAAAGTCCAAGTTAGGTTTTGATTATTTTTCTTTGAGCTTGGTCACCAATGATTGTTTTGAGTGACATTCGTCAATGTTTTGCTAGGGGATTTTGTGGAACTCACACCACTTTCCAGTGTCCTTCTTTGACTTCCCATCACACTTCTTAGTTGGTAGGTTGGATTGATTTTCTTGAGATTGAATCTCCTTTCTTTATCCTTAGTTAGGGTTTCCTTTTCCATGCTTCTGTTGTGGCATATTTGAAAACCCAAACTCCTGATTACTCCAATGCTTGAAATTATGCTTGATTTTGACTGCATATAGATAAGAAACTCCAAGTGAGGATATTTCGAAGAAGTCCATCTCTTTTTGGATGTATCTGTGTAGGCCACTACGGTTCTTCAGAACCAAGTGTTGCTTGGAGTCTCTAATGCCTAAATTTGAGCGTAAGGTATGGAATATGTTAGTGTACTCTTGCACCAGTTAGTCTCTTTCTTGACACATAGTTGTCCATCTCATACACAGATCATCATAGCTTATAAAGAGCTAGAAATACTTCTTAAGAGCATCCAAAAAGGATTCATAGGTGGGTTCTCTCTCAAATGGAATAGATTCATAAGTGATGTACCTCTCCCAATAACCTTCCCACCAATATATGAAATGGGGAAGGGTTTTAAGGAGCGCAAAGGTGATCTTTTCGCCATCAGAAAAAAATAGACAGAGTAATAACCTTCTATCATATTCAACCATTTTTCTAGAGCATCTTCATCTATCTCGACTTCAAATAAAGGGATATAAAAATCGACTTGTACCTTGAAGGGCATCATACCTCCAAAATGGTTTTCTTGTCAAAGATGCCTCGACAACCATCAATAGTCGTTATAGGATCTGAGAAAAGTTGTCCATCATCTTGTTCCTCTATTGCGTGAGGGATTCCTTGAGCAATGTATTGAAATGATATCATGCTTTGTCATCTCTCTTTTCTTCCACCATGGGAGGTTGCTTGGGCTAGTGAGAGTGGTTGTCCTCAAGCAAAACTAGCTCGAGACCAAATCTATATACCGTGACCTTGTCGAGGAAATCCACTGAGAAACAATAAGGGGAAGAATTCTCTAATAACACTAATCTAGATTATATTGAGTACAAAATGAGATACAAATGAAAATATAGTAGATAACACAAAAATATAGTGAAACCCAACTTCTATTAATGAATAAAAAAATACTGTAGAACACAAATTGGCTAGAATGGTGGTTGTTTATCTCTGAAGAGAAAGGGATGCCAACTACACTCATTCATAATAAGAATTACATCACACTCCATTGCCTTCTCAAAGGAACTCCTTCACCTTGATTATATATGAGAGAGTGAGAAGATATTAATTCCCATGATGCATGTGGGATAAATTGGTCTAAGTTTACAAAATTCCATAGGCATGTAAAACACTAGGACTTCCCAGGAGGTCACCCATCCTAATGTTACTCTATCCCAAGCATTCTTAACTGCAGAGTTCTAATGGGATATGATGCATTAACGTTATAGGAATGTACATATGATGGATGTAATTAACAAATGGAGATGGAATTACATTACATTCCCCATCAAAATGGTGAATATCATGGTTTATCTAAACCACAGGCTTAAAAACATTGATTCAATGGAAAATATAGATGGCCATCGAGATCCACCTGGATCAATGGGTATTGACACATGTAGTAGGGTCTAATAATGACCCTCTCATACTTCAACTTGGAAAATTACATGAATTATATAAGTTATTGTGAAGTTTGAAGATGATTCTTAACATGACCTACTAGTTTCATTTACATTTGACATGATTGACTTTCTATGTTGCATTGGACTTGTGTACATGCCTCCTAATTGATGACTACATTGGGTCATTTGATCCCCCCTTTAGACGTTGTGATTTGCATGGATATTGACTTGGATTGAGCCTTTTTCCTTTGGAGGATGCTGAGGGGCTACTTGCACACTCAAAGGAAGCCATCCCACCTTTTGAGAGGTTGTTCCACTTCCTTTGGAGGATGTTGGGATTTTTTAGAACATTGCACCCTTGTTGAGACAACATATCATATTTTGGAGATTATGTGGCACATGTTTTATAGTACATTGCACAGTTTGGAGATGATACACCACTTCGGGGATGAAACGTAGCACCCTTTGGAGTAAATGTTCCACTTTGGAGTCTTTACACACCACTTGTGAGTGATTCGTCCACTCTGGGAGATCACAGATGCCACACATGTGACCTTTATCATGCATTGCAGAGGATGACTTTGAATTAGAGTACTTTTACATTATGTTGGGAGCATCGTTTGGGTTATTTTGACTCAACCAATTTTGTATCATGGATATTTTATTATATTATGATCTAATCTCTAGGGCTTGTGAAGAGATAAAGGAATTTTATATTTTCTTAGGGTTGTTTCTAGGAAAATATTATTATTTTAATGAGGAGGGTTCTAAATCTCTCATATAAATAAGATAATCACTTCTCATTTGGATTCATTGCTATAAATTGTTGATAAAAACTACTTGTCTATTTTTTTTCTTCTTTTCTTCTATATTTTCTATGGATGGATAGCTAGAGAGACTTCTTGAGGAGAAGTCTTATGAATTGATTTACGACTTCTATGGATGCTTATGACTAGGGTTTTGTGGATGAAACTGATTTCTTGAGTATGTGGTCTCACTTAATCTTGTTGGATTTTCTTTATGGACGATTATAATTGTAATTGTACTTCTCTAGTGGCAGTGGTGCATTCTCTTCATATTGTTCTTGGGAAAATCCCTTCTTTGGAACCCTTGTACGATTACTAGTGGACTATATGCCATTGAATTTTCTTGAATTGTGTAAGGTACTAGATGGATCTTCTAGGTTTTGTAGTGGAAAAACCTATTTATCACTCTATATCTACTTACTTCCTCTCCAGGGAGTCTTTAGTTGACTCCATATGCCAAAAGCAAATAGTATCCTTTAGTCTTCTCCCATCTGGCCAGTCATAAATTCTAAAATTCAAATTTTATTTCTATTTTAGGGTAATTATAGGGTTAATTTAGCTTACATTCAATTTTTAGCCATCAATACCCTAGATGTCTAGGGTTTCCTTGTGTATTTTTGACCTAAAAATCATTTTTATTAGAACCTTTCCCTAACTAGCTTTTGTTGCCACCATTTTAGGGCTGGACATTATATCCTTTGAAATTTTAGAATTTACAAGTTACTTGAAACCCTATTTTATCATATGTTTTATCTCTAAAAATCACTTGTCTAAAATTTGTTTGAGTGGCTAAAGTTTATTGTTGTTATAACTTGTTCATTGCTGCAAATTTATCTATCTTTTATACAA
>SNQJ01S0075595.1:0-15646 GCA_010110895.2 Picea sitchensis
AGAGGAAGATCCTTCTAGAAGCGGAAGCTTCTATTAGGTCTTCTTACATCCGCCTTATTCTATTTTATTGAAAGGTCTTATTAATATTGACCTTTATTACATCCGAATACATTGATCTACCTATGTGCGGGTTAGGACCTTATTTCAAATAGGTACAATAGGTTCCTGAATACTTTCTGGTCCATCATGTGGCTAATGATGGACACCAAGATAACCAAATTGACTACCTTCCATCCACAAACCGATGGATGAACAAAGGTATTCAATAGAATGATTGTACATATCTCATGAATGTACAACTTCAAACATACATTCACATGGGATGTGAGCCTTCCATACATTCAACATATCTACAATAGATCCCTTCACAACTCTATCGGCCATAACCCTTTTTAGGTATGATTGGGGTTCCATCCGTCAGCCCTAATTGACATAGCTCCACCCTTTGCATATACATAGGAAGAATCCTCCCATGATCATATCGAAGCTAATAGAACAACCACATTTGTTGAATGGATGTAGCACATCTAATAACAAGTTCATAATATTTTGCAAAAATTCGATGCCAAGTACAAATAGTGTCATGATCAACATCAAGTTCCGCACAAGTTTCATGTGGAGATAAGGTATGGTTGAATTTGTAGAAAGAGGGCCTCATAGGACCCCATTGGAAGATTTTTCCACTTTGATATTGGCCTTACACCATCACCAAGGTTATGGGTGAGAATTGTTTTGAATTTAGTATCCCCCCTTTCATTGGCTTGCACCATGTATTTCATGTGGAGTTGCTTCGACCATATTTTCCACCTCTTTTGGACACCTCAGAGGTGGTTGAGAATTTGGCCCCTCTAGGAATCAATACTAAATGTATGGAGTAGGTGAAAATTGACTGGATCATGGAAACCAATATGAAGGGAACCCACCAACAAAATGTTCAACTATATCGGGTTGTCAAAGTAGGGCATCTCCTTCATCAATGCAAGTGGTTCACCAAGAGTTGAATTCAATGGAAGTTTCCACATATTATGGAGGGACTTGATGCAATGGGCACCATTTATTCCTAAGGGGTGATGGTTGTTAGACAAGCATGTTGAATAAATGAATTTGAGGAGCAAGCGCGAAATCATAAAAGGGAGCAGTTTGCGGAGTCAAAGCGGAAGTCGAAACAGTTTGCGCTAAAGCAAGAAAAGAAGCATGCAAGAAAAAAGGAAAGAAAATAAACATGCAGGTGAAAAGGAAGGAAAAGCAGCATGTAGGTGCGAAGACATGAAAATAACACACAAACTATGTGTTGTCATGAGTTGTAATGAGTCATAATGAGTTTCCATAGGGTTTTGGGATAAACTGGTAGGGTTTTGAACCCTGAACTCTATGTCTAAATATGTAACGGGTTGGGAAGAATAGGCTATTGAAGAATAGGTTGTTGTTGTTGAGGCTGAGAGAATAGGTTGATAATGAGAAAGAGTCTATTTATGAAGGTTCACTGGAGAGTTTGCAAAGAGAGTCTTGCACTGCATAACAGCTAGGTAGGATGGGGAATGATATCATGATGTATCCAATGTAGCGCAGTGCACAAGCCTGAGATGAATTGCATGAAGAATAATAAAGAAGCCAGCCGTTGTGGACGTATCCCAAGGATTGGGTGAACCACGATAAATTTTTTGTTTGAATGTGTCTTGTTTATGATTGCTTATGGATATTTTGTTCATGCATTATTAGATCTAGCTCTATTTGTTATATGAGTGATGCAAAATAATTATGAATGTTCCAATGAATGGTCTATGTCATAGTGTGCATTATAATGGTGTTGTATAATTGAGTTACTAATTAATCAAGGGATAAGAGACACATAATATTTTTCACAAGGTATATAAGTATCAATAAACATTTTGATGACCTCACATCCCCTCATCTCTGCAGAAACTTGGTTCCTGCAGTCCAAATAGATACCTCGGGTGAGACTTCACGTGCATGCAAGTGTTGCTGAAAGGGTTGGTATTTGAAGGGTTTTGTTGGTTATATAACTTGAACCTGGGGTCTTACAACTGTGTGCCAACAAATGGTTTCGTTGTTGAGACCCGAAATCTATAATTGAGGGAATGTTTTGGAGGCCAAAAAAGAAAGAGATTGTCGAATGGTTGAAAAGGAAGGAACGAGAATTTTCCTGAGGAGAGAATAGAAACCCTCATATGAGAGACGAACAGTGGTTGCAAAGGTATGTGTTCATAGAGATGCATGATATTTTCTTTGGTGAATTTCCGATTATTTTCACTGAATGGTTAGAAAGATTAGTGAAGACTATTGGGAGATATCATACTGCAGCGCCAATGAACTAGACTCCTGAGTTGGTAAGACAATTGAATTTTGTAAGTAATACGACTTCCCGCGTAGTTGATTTTTGGTTGAAAAACATACTTGGGGGTTATATTACGGAATTTGCAGTAGATTGTATCCAGTCATACAGTGTTGCAGAAAGGGATTTCTTAAGGGTTTGCACGTAAGGTTTATGAAAGCATTGGGTATCTGGATAAAGATGTTGTTGTGTGACAAATGTGTAATGACAATGAGTCTGATTCCTAAGGGGCTTTGTGCACATAGGGGAACTAGGGGATGACCATGGGATAATCTGAAGGTAGGAAAGAATGAAAAAGGGAGGGAGGGACTGAGGATGCAGAGAAATGAGGAAGGAATATCTTAGGAAGAAGACGAGTTTGGAGTAATGCAAAATGGAAGAAGGTACAAGAGGTTGAAGACTGGGGCTAAGAAAGGAGAGTTGTGTAGTGAGTAGGAGTGGAGAGGATCTTTCACAATAGTCCATATCATAGAGATATCACACACAAAAGGAGAGGAAGAGGAGTCTCAATTCAATCCTATAATAGAAGAGCCACTAAGTCCTACTCAGACTGGATCATGTGTCGATTCCATGACCCCATGTGTGTCACCTGGATCTGAGATAACATTTGAAGATTTGTCAAAAGAACTTATAGTTAGTGTAGGAAGACATAGTAGTAGTAGCCAAAGCAGTGGAAGCAATGTGTCGAGTCAGATTCAACCAGCATCACCAAGGGGAGGTATAACACAAAACAACATGGCAGGGTTAGACAACACATTGAGACTGCCTGAGTTTCAGAGAGCTGGTTCGAAGGACCCAGAACAAAATATATTTTCATGTGAGACAATTTGGGATGTGAAGAATGTCCAAGATGAGGCCGTAAATATTGCGCAAGTAAAAACAACATTTAGAGGTCTCGCATTAGTATGGTACATGAAACTACAGAGTACTACACCAACTGGTCAAACAATGACACTGAAAAAAATTAGGCAAGTATTATTGAAAGGGTTCAAGAAGTCAAAATCTGAGTCGCAATACATCATAGAATTGAAGGAATCAAATAGGTGCAGATTGATTCAGTTTGGGATTATGATCAAAGATTTAAGGATTTGATGGGTAGATTGACATTTCAAATTCTTGATCAACAACACTGGGAATGGTTTATTGCAGGATTATCGCCACACATTTGTTGCCCATTTATACAACATAAGGTTGTGTTGCAACCTAAAGCTTTGGATATTGTGATGAAACTAGAAGCATCCCCTGTAGGAGATGGTGGGGATATGGCACAAGTCCAGACACAGTTAGCTTCCTTTACCATTCAATTAGCAGAGCTAACAAAAGGGAAGGAGAAGCGGGAACAAGTCTGGTGTACCAAGTGTAGGACTGAAGGCCACCATAAAGACGAATGCCCAACCTTTGTGCAGTATTTGGAAACTGGAGCACCAAACCCATTACTAGGAGGAGGATACTGTGAAATATCTAAAACATGGGGACATCATATGCATGATTGTCTATTGCTACAAAAATACCATAGTACACCAAGGAATTTATTTTGTGACTTTTGCAAGTCAGTCGAGAACGAAGAGAAGGATTGTCGCGCATTCGATTTGATGAGAGAGCAAACTTAAGATATGTATAGGATTCAGGAGGAAAATGTTGTGACATAAGGAGGTGGTCCACAGTATAATAATAACAAAGGCTTTAATCCAGGAAACCAACGAGGATTTGGAAGAGGTTGAGGTAGAGGAAGATTTGGAAGAGTAGGTAGAGGCCCAATAATCTACTACAATTGTAATCAACTGGGACACTTAGCTCAAGACTACCTAAATCCGTGTACAACCTGCACATATTGTAGAGCATTGAATCATGCAATAGAATATTTTCCTCAACTACTTCCGAAGTGGCAAGAAAGAGGGAATTAGAACCAGAACCCAAATAAAAACGTACAAAAGATATCAGCTGATAAACGCAATGAAGGACCTAGAATAGTAGTTGTCACACGCAGGGGAGCCAGAACAAGGGATGATGTGATGAAGAGAGGGAGGAAAGTTGAGCAATGGGTGAGGAAATCAACAGGATCTATGCCGACATTTAACCCTCAACAAGAAAAGGAGATGTATCAGAGGACAAGAAAAGATATACTAGGACTAGATTGGGTAGCATCAACATCATCTACGCCTCTTGTGGTCTACATGCCTCCAGTATGTGATTGTACTATACCAGAAAATCCACTTGAGAAGGTAAGTACTCTAAGAGAGTTTCTGAGAAGTTGCGTAGAATTGATGAAAGATGAAACTAGGTTGAATGCATTATGTGAAATGATTGATCATTTCACATGAGAAAGGGAAATTCCTACTGCACAAAGGGTAGTGAATCAGGTACTACACAAAAAGAGGACCAACAGAGAGTTCAGACTAAGTGCGTAGAATGGGGAATATGATGTGGAGAATGTCATTTTAGAGTTAGGTTCTGATGTAAATCTATTACCAAAGAAAACATGGGAAATGATGGGGAAACCCAAGTTAATTTGGTCTCTCGGTCCGTTAAGATTGACAAACCAACACAAGATAGTACCAATTGGTTGTTTGATGGGGATACATGTGAATATAGATAGGGTAAGCAGTATAGCAGACTTCGAAGTCATCTAAACATGGATGATATTCAACCATATCCAACACTAATGGGGTTAGAATGGGACTTCGACAATCAAGAAATTATTAGTCTGAAGAGAAGGGAAATGATATTTGAGGTAGGAGACTTAAAATTTACCACCATTGACTCCGACAGAAGGGAAGAGGTACATACATCCCACAAAAGGGAATGAAATTGAAAACTTGAATAATATGACTGTGAAAATGGATGACTCTGTTAACCCCGTTGAAGATGGTGCACTAAGTTGGAGACGCATTATCTCATGTGTGTTGGACTCAGAGGAAGGTATGGAACATTGGCAGCAACGGATGAACGAAGTATCAACCAAACGATGTGACCACGTTACTCGATCATTGCGTTGGATTGGAATGGAGTTACGTGATCCACCCAAGTATGATGGTTTGAATGATCTAAGTTATTTTGTAAATGTGTTTTAGTTGCAGATACTTGAACAAAAAATACTGTTAGCATCAGATATTGTCTTGAAGGTCACTACAGCCAGACGGTGGGTTGCACACAAAGAAGGAATAGAAGACTGGTAGCAGTGTAGAAGATTGATGCAAGTTAGATTTGGTACCGAGGTTGAGTATACTGTGCAGAAATATACAAGAGTAGGTGACCCAACATATCATATTTCGCAGTTCAGGAACATATGGAGTTTGATACTGAAGAGGTAATGGATGCATAAGTTTATACATACATTGGATACAATTCCTAAGAACTGGTGCCTAGAACTAGAAATGTGCAGAGAAACAATGAATTGGGACCAACTAATTCAAAGGTTTAAGGTAACATTTACATTTGAACATGAATATCCATTACGAGACACAGCATCATGGTTCATTAGAACCAAGATATTTTTAGAAGAAGGGACAATGGAGTTAGTACTTGTGTGTAGTGCGCACAAAGTTTCTATGACTATCTGTGAATTAGTAGAATGTTATAATGTTGCTAAAGAAGAAAAATATGAGGAAGATCCAAGGAATATACAAGTACCTGAAACTGAGGGGGAACTTGTAGTGTAAGAACCAGAGCTTGAATTTGTTGTGTATGCATAGCCATTAAAGACATGGAAGGTAAATATTGGGACAAATGAAAACCCAAAGTTTGTGCAAATAGTTGATTATTGGAATGATGAAAGTGTGGAGAAGATTGTAGATTTACTATGCGAGTATCATGATCTATTCCCAACTACATTCTTAGAAATGAAAGGCATAGTTGTGGAGTTAGGATCAATGAAGATCCCTTTGCAACCAGGTGCTAAGCTAGTAATACAGAGACCTTACAGACTGCATATGAAATATAAAGAGAAGGTAAAGGCAGAGATAGACCGAATGTTAGAAGCCTAATTCATTGAACCAGTCGTGGAATCATAATGGATAAGTCCAATGGTAGTGCAAGATAAGAAAACAAGGGGAATCAGGATTTGTGTAGACCTAAGGAAGCTAAATGATGCATGTCTACATGATCCATTTCCAACACCTTTTACAGATGAAGTGCTAGAGAATGTAGGAGGGCAGGAAGCCTATTATTTCACAGATGGATTTTTAGGATATCACTAGATAAGATTGTGCAGGAAGACAGACATAAGATTACCTTTGCGATAGAGTGGGGAAGCTATCAATACACAATAATTCCTTTTGGGATGAAGAATGCACCTGCAGTTTTTTACAGGAGTAGTTTTCGCAACTTTTAAGGAATTTATTCATAAGTTCCTTGAAGTTTACTTAGATTATTGAACTGTGTTTAGTCTATTGAAAGATCACATAGAAGTACTCGGTTTAATGTTGGATAGGTGTATACAATGTGAGATATCACTAAATTTGAATAAATGTGTTTTATGTGCACTGTTTGGAATTTTGTTGGGCCATGTGGTATGTAAACAAGGATTATTATTGGATCCTACCAAGATTGCAGCGATTTTGGACTTACAACCACCCACACCAGTCAAATAGTTGAGAGTAACCCTAGGTCATACATGATACTACAATAAGTTCATTAAGGGTTATGCATAGAATATAACACCTATGGAGAAGTTGTTAAAGAAAGAAGCCAAGTTACAGTGGAATGAGGATTGTCAGAAAGGTCTGGATACATTAAATCATAAATTAGTGACCACACCAATTTTGATATTCCCATATTGGGGAAAGGAATTTCATGTTCATGTGGATGCATTTTCCATAGCTTTAGGCACAATATTATCTTATCCATGAGAAGGAGATATAGACCATCCAATTGCTTTTGCAAGTAGGAAGTTGTCGACAACAGAAAATAATTACACTAGCATAGAACGAGAAGGATTGGAAATGATATATGCGTTGTAAAAGTTTAGACATTGTTTATTGGGATATCATTTTAAGATGTATATAGACCATTATGCACTAAGATACTTAGTCAACAAGCCAGTGTTAGGGGGGAGAATATGTAGATGATTGTTGTTGTTCCAGGAATATGATTTTGAGATTGTTGTGAAACCAGGGAAGTTGAATGCAGGGAATCAAGATGACAGCTTGTCGGATGCGCAATTATTTGCAGTAGAAATGGTGGACGATTATTTCACAAACATTGTGCAGTTCTTAAGTACAAGAATGGCCTCTTCAGACATGATAGTTGCACAAAAGAAACAATTAGTGGTTAAATCAGCGGACTACCAACTAATTGCAGGGAACTTATACAAGTTAGGTGTCGATAGAATATTAAGACGTCGTGTGTTGGAGCATGAAATTCTAATGAAAATCTCATAAGCGCGCAAAGGAATTGCAAGAGGACACTACATAGGTAAAGCGGTCGCGCAAAATATTCTGTGTGCAGGGATTCGGTGGCCCATACTTCAAAAGGATGCTAAATAATAATGTTAGGTATGTGATGTTTGTCAAAGGGTGGGAACGCCATCCAAAAGGGATGAGATGCCTTTGCACCCACATGTTATGTTGCAGGTGTTCGATAAATAAGCAATAGACTTTGTTGGACCGATCAACCCACTAGCGAGAAGATCAAGAGCTAGGTATATAATCATTGTGACAAACTATTTGACCATATGGAAAGAAGTAGCACTAGTCACAGACGACACCATGGAGACTACTGCGCAATTTCTATTTGAGAATGTAGTTACATGATTTGAATTCTTGTGCAGTCTACTGAGTGATCAAGGGACACACTTATTGAATAAGATGATTGCAACATTGACTGAGGAATTTCAAATTCATCATTAGAGGAGTACGTTGTATCACCCTCGGGACAATGGGACAATAGAAGCGTTTAATAAAATTATGTAGAATGCTCTGACAAAGATCTTCAGGGTAGGAAGGAATGATTGCGACTTGAGGATCCCTACAATATTATGCGCATATAGGACTACAAGTAAAAATTTGATTGGATAGACACCTTTTAGGTTGGTCTATGGACAAGAAGCAGTAATGTTGATGGTGTTTATTGTTCTTAGCCTGCACAATGCAATGATTATTGATCTTTCGAACTCTAGCACAATAGAGGAGAGATTGTCACAGTTGCTACAGTTAGAGGAAGACCTATTTGTCGCATGGTTCCATCAGCAAGTCCAGAAGGCAAGAGAAAAGGCATGGCATGATAGACATATTAAATAGAAAAATTTCCAAGTGGGGGACTTAGTATTACTATACAACAACAAGTTTATGCACCATCCAAGAAAGTTTTGAATGCATTGGTTAGGACCATACATAATTAAGTATGTGGTAGAGGTAGGTGTTGTTCAGTTGGAAATGTTGAATGGTGAAGTCCTAGGAGGAATGGTGAATGGTAGTCGGTTGAAACTTTATAGAGACGGTCGCTCGTTCGCACACTAGTCTGACTTGCACAAGAACCTATGTACTATAGTAGTGTATTATGGTAGGAAAAAGAAAAAGAAAAAGAAAGTGGAAAGAAAAAATACAACCAAAGTAATTGTGCATAAGAAGTGAGGGTTGCATAGATGGAAGAAACCACGTCGAGGAAGCGAAAGTCACACAGAAGAAGAGATTGTGCCATGGAAGAACAAGCAGGCTAGAAAACTACATGGATGAGGAATAAAGATCATTAAGGGTATTAAAAAACAGAAATGATGGTTCAAAAGTAGTAATGATAGCTCAACATAGAGATGTGTCATTATAAAGGGAAAAAGTCATTGAAAATCGTGACAGGCTCACAAATCGAGGCAAAAATCTAGCGAAAGATTTGGAATTAATGCAGCTTTAAAGAAAGTATTGAATGAATAAGTACTAATGGATGAGACAATTAATATAGGCAGGAAGGTAAAGGGAAAATTGGTGAAGGGGAACAAACGTTGTGGAGGGTCGACAAACATTGGTTATTGTTATTTGGAGTTACATGTGAATAAGAGAAAACCGAGAACTGTGTTAAAAGCCTGAGAAAAACCACAGAGTCCAAGCAGTTTTCGCTAGTAACTAGATTACAAATATGGCACCACCAAAGGTATCAACGTTCGTACCGAAGAATGCACAAATGAGAACATAAAAAACAACACCAGAGGTTGAGGAGACTCTGGGAGCATCATCATTGGAGCCAAGGTTTACTAGGGATTACATTTCGCCTAGGAAGGATGATGCATAACTAATGACATTGAAGAAGGATTCCAAGTATCCATTAGTGACGCCTGACATCCCAAATGGGGTCATTATCGATGAAGATATTTTAGGGAAGGTGTCACAGCTCAAGTATGCATACCATGATATTACAAACACAACAAAGTTTCTTGAACTTGTGTCAGGCGAATACTTGGAAATGAGGATAGATCCAGTGACGAACTAGGCTATACTTGTGCTAAATGTCAATGTTCATCAAAACCTACATAGGAGACTTAGCTAAAGCAAGTACAAACAAATCTTATCAAGAAAAGGAAGAGAGATTCAATATGACAGAATGAGAAAATGTATTCACACTACTCCAACAAGTTAATTAATAATGAATGAGTGATATGCACTCATATAGAAAATAACATTCCATAATTAATAAAAGAAAACTAGTAGTGATCTTTTCTTAGGAATGCATGCATAATAGTGATTGTCAAAAATAAAAATTCTAAAATAGAACTACTCCAGTCAACTACTACTAAACTAGTGAGTCGAAAATATAAATATTTCCAACAACCCCCCTGAACATCACTATGGAGTAATAAAAAATGAGTCACAACAACTAGGCCATACTAGGTAGTCATGTACAATGCAACTAATGAACACTGAATACAAAATTAGGAAAGAGGGAAAACCATCTGGGAACAAAACCCCCCCTCAAAATACAATGCATCAAAAGAAGAAAAGGAAATTGCTAGGAAGTTGTGTTCTTCACTCCAAGACGATCCTGAAAAAGTTTGAAAGTCCAACCGAGTGAAGGTCTTGGTGAAGATGTTGGTAGTATGTTCAGAGGAAGGAAAAACTGCATATCAATGATCTTGTCATGTATTAGATCTTGTATGAAGCATGTGGACCTTAATGTGTTTGGTTCACTGTCGTTGTACTGGATCTCTGCAAAATCTCAGTGTACTATGATTGTCACACCATATGACAGTCGAACAATGAAACTGGATACCAAGCTTGGTAAGGAAGTGTTGAAGACAAAGTGCCTGAATGACACAATCAACTATTCCTTTGTACTTGGCCTCTACGGAAGATAAAGCAATAGTTACTTGATTACTTCTTATTTGACCAACAAATAGGGCCTAGCCCCAAACTGAGAGTGTACTCGGAAGTGGACTTGCGATCTGTGCCATCACCGGCCCAATATGAATCTGTGAAGCCTATGATATCCAATGCACAATCAGTTGCATAGTGAATCCCATAACGCATGGTGCCCTAAACATATGTGAGGATGTGCTTGGCAGCCTTCTAGTGCATATCATGGGGCTCTTACATGTATCTGGACACTGCTCCTACTGCATATGAGATATCTAGAAAGGTGTGGGTGAGATACAAAATACTCCTCACCAATTGTCAATACAAAGTTTTTTCCACTAGTGGTGTATCCTCTCCATCCTCAAGTTTGATCCTAGATAAGAAGGGTGTAGGTGCATACTTACAGTCTGTCATGTGGAATCTAACTAGAATATCCTTGGAATACTTATCCTGAGAAAGTTTGATGCCAAAAACATCCTGACTATTCTCAAGACCAATAAATAAGTGAAGTGGAACCATGTCCATCATAGAGAACCTATTATGCAAAATATCTTTGACCACGACAATGGCTAAAGCAGAGCTACTAGTGATCAAAATATCATCAATATATGGTACTAAAATCATCAAAGATTCAGTAGTCCTCAGCATGTAAACATTGCAATCAGATTTACATCTAACAAAATCAGATATTCATACCATGTTGTAGGTGCCTGGTTGAGGCCATAGAGTGACTTCTTCAGTCTGCATACTAAAGATGAGTTTTGAATGAACCTCATTGGCTACTCCATGTAGATCTCCTCTGAAATATCACCATGAAGAAAAGCATTTTTCACATCCATATGGTGAACTTCCCATCCTTTGGTTGATGAAATGGATAGAACCAAGCGAATGGAGTACATATTTTCTATAGGAGAAAAGGTCTCATCATAATCTATCCCATGAATCCGTTGAAATCCTTTTGCAACTAATCGTACCGTGTACCTACTCACCTAACCATCTGTTGCTCTCTTGGTCCTATAGACCCATTGTCATATGATAAGTTTCCTCCCTAGTGGAAGTGGAACTAGATCCCAAGTTTGATTCTCTAGGAGTGAGTCATACGCATCCTGCATGGTTGCGTCCCATAATGGATTTCCCACAGCCTCACTATAGAGTTGTGGATCAGAAGATTGAACCATATATCAATGTATGGGCATCGTTGGTTTGGAAGTTGAAAGTACATGAGAAGGCTTCTCATTCTAAGATTGAGTCCTCCTCGAATCCAATCGATTCCATGCAAGGTCGCCTGCTGCATGAAGTGTGGATTGTGCACACGTGGGAATGTGTTGAAGCTCAGGTGTTGGCTCCTCATCTGGCTATACTAGTTGCTCAACTCCATGTACATAATCCTCTGAATCTGAGTCTAAATATGTAGCAGCTACCATATGGAATTATCATATCTGATGTTTGGAACTGATGGAAGCACAAGAGTATTTGAATGTTGCAATGGTGGTGCATGCAAAGGACTCTCCTCAAACTGAACATTGTGCTTAATGATGAGCCAGTATGTAGAGGGATCAATCAATTTATACCCCTTCATATCATCTAGATATCCCATAAAAATGCAAGGTGTTCTATGTGGATCTAATGCTTTCCTCTTTTCAAAAAGAATATGGGCCCATGTACGAGATCCAAAAATGTGAAAGTGTGTGACATCTGGTTTGTCACGTGTCCAAGCCTCAAAAGGTGTCATGTCCTCAACAGATATATGAGGAGATATATTTTGTATGTAAGAAACATAGTTAAGTGCCTCATCCCAAAGCTTGGAAGGAAGAGACCTCACATGTAACATGCAACTGGTCATCTCCTTGAGAGATATGTTCTTCCTTTCAAAAACTCCATTATGTTGTGGAGTGTATGGAACTGTATGCTACATATGGATACCAGCCTCATGAAAAAGATTATGAACATATTTGTTGATACACTCCCCCCCATTTTATGTATGGAGGATCTTGATCTTCTTCCCATTATGTGTCTCTACTAGACCTTTGAAGTCTTTAAGATGCTCAAAAACTTCACAATTTTGCCTGAGAAAATAAACCCAAGTATAGCATGAGTAATCATCAATAAATGTAAGGACATGCCTTGCTTTGTTGATGGACGGATGTGGAAATGGACCCATGAGATCACTGTGAACAAGCTCCAAGGAAGAGGAGGCTCTCTTTGCCTTCCCCTTTTCAAACTTCTCTTCAGGATGCTTGCCAAGAATGCATCCTTCATAAACCCCTTCAAAAAAATGAATGTATGGAAAGCCTTTTACCATTCCTTACTTGGAAAGTCGATGAATGTACCTAAAGTTTAAATGACCAAATCTCCCATGCCATACTCTGCTACTATCATCAGCACGTGTAAGTAGTAAATAGGAGTCATGGTCAACAAACTTAGTGAATTTATACAACCTTGATTTGTGATCTACCTGTTGGCAGCCAATTCATTTTTTTATTACTCTCTAAAAAAGTTGCCTACAACCCTTGTCTCGTTAAAGACAAATCATCGTCGCATTGTGCTACTAGACATTTGTTTCATTTTTTGCGACAATTGCAATTTGGTTTCGATTCAATTTTCACAACTGAAAGTGTGAAAATACCTCTTTCATCGTTTGGACTGTCGTTGTCTTTTATCGATTTTTCCAAAAGATGCTTGACCATTGGTTTATCACATGACTGCAAAAGGTTTTTCAAACTTATGTCCTTTAGCATACTCTTACCTTGATTGCGCATTTGGATCTATTTGATTACCAAGCTGTCGAGCATGAAGATTTACTGGTTACATTTGATTCTATAAAGGTCATGATTGATTTTGGTCTTATATGCTTTCATCCTTATTGCTATGAGATCTTCACTCATTGATTATATGAGATTTTTGGTTGCAATGTTTTAAAAACTTTGAAATATAAACATTTGAATGTGCAAACAAATGCATTGGTAATATTATAAGGTCAATTTGAGAAATGACAATGGTTTGAGTTTCAAGGGCACGTTGATTAATCATTTTGGATTTCAATTGTATAATCAATGTTCGGTGCATCGTTTTGTGAGTTGATATTACATTGAACGATCAATAGTTTCAAACTATGCATTGGCATGATTGAATTAACATTGGTTTAAAACGTTTGATTGATACGACAGATTGTTGGTTAATGTTGGATTTCATGTTGATTTGAACTGAACACTTGGCGCATGAGTATAACGTATGGTGTTGGTTCTGTTTCGGATGAATGGCACGTTGATATGATTGTACACCTATTTTGTTGGCCGATACATATGGTTTAAACGATTATGATTATAACNCCTTTAGCATACTCTTACCTTGATTGCGCATTTGGATCTATTTGATTACCAAGCTGTCGAGCATGAAGATTTACTGGTTACATTTGATTCTATAAAGGTCATGATTGATTTTGGTCTTATATGCTTTCATCCTTATTGCTATGAGATCTTCACTCATTGATTATATGAGATTTTTGGTTGCAATGTTTTAAAAACTTTGAAATATAAACATTTGAATGTGCAAACAAATGCATTGGTAATATTATAAGGTCAATTTGAGAAATGACAATGGTTTGAGTTTCAAGGGCACGTTGATTAATCATTTTGGATTTCAATTGTATAATCAATGTTCGGTGCATCGTTTTGTGAGTTGATATTACATTGAACGATCAATAGTTTCAAACTATGCATTGGCATGATTGAATTAACATTGGTTTAAAACGTTTGATTGATACGACAGATTGTTGGTTAATGTTGGATTTCATGTTGATTTGAACTGAACACTTGGCGCATGAGTATAACGTATGGTGTTGGTTCTGTTTCGGATGAATGGCACGTTGATATGATTGTACACCTATTTTGTTGGCCGATACATATGGTTTAAACGATTATGATTATAACAACACTGTACTCAGTCATTAATACAATGCATGGCGGTGGTAATCCCACCACCTTCGCACGCATGCAGTTAATTTCGGTCTCTTCAAGCGCTGAAGCTGTCAAACCCTATCGTTTTTTGACTCTGTGCATTGTTTCATTCAGTTCAAACCCTACCATGTACAGAAGCCATGGCTCCTGTCATCAGGGCCGAGCCTAACGGGTGCCAAGCACTGTTGACGTTTGATGGTGAATATAGCGACCTGGAAAATCACGGGTGGCTCGCTTTCATAAGGAAGTTCGATGGTCATAACTTCACTGTGGCTCGGCAATTTGCGTTATCGTTTAATGGCTGCCAAGCCAAAGTTGGAGATGTCCAGCTTGAAATCACTAAACAGTTTCTCAGCTCGGCAACCAGCCTGCCTGTCAAGGGACAAAAATGGTCGAAAAGTTGCAAGGTAGATGATGTCCTGTGGACATTACTGTTCCAATCTCACACAGTGAACTCATGCGACAGAGGTTTGCCTGCAAAGATGTTGAAACCCCGCTGGTATGATCTCTTGATGATTATCAAGAAATTCCTTACTTGTGAAGGCAGGTATGGGTTCATTTTCTTATTTCACCTGCGTTTATTAATGGTTTTTATGGGTTTCGAACTTAGTATGTCGCACTATCTGCACCGAAGTTTGTTCAAAATGGATAAAAGGTACAAGCGTAGCCAGGCTGACACTAGCCTCTTCCATTTGGGGTTGATTAAAATGATTTTGGTTTATGAATTGGGGTTACGTCGTGATTCTTGGCATGATTTTCTCAGCCGTAATGGCTTTGAAGAATCGAATCCTTCACAGGTGGATAAGCCCATGGTGACCGAGAGAAAGCCTACCCCTGTGCCTTATAGTGTTTTGTTACCCAAACCTAAACCCGACTCACCTTTGAATTCGCCTATGGTTGTGACTAAATAGGTTGAAATTGATAAACCCACCACCAAATGGCCTAAAACTAAGACTGGTGCTAATGCTAAAAGCAAGAAAAATGCAAGGTTAATCTCTCGCATGGCGAGGAATAAACCCAAACCCCCTGCCAAATCAGAACCTATCGTGGTCAGCGAAGAC
>SNQJ01S0075595.1:22374-52648 GCA_010110895.2 Picea sitchensis
TTTCCCAAATATCTTTCTCCACCTCCACCCTCAGCCTCACCCTTATCCATATGAAGGTAGGGGAGTGATATTGGAGAAACCATATTATCGCCCCCAACCCCCACCCTAATATATGAGATAACATGGTTGCCCTAGTATATTCACCCAACCTCACCCTCACCCATATGAGGGTGGGGGTGAGGGGTGATATTGGAGAAACCATTTTATATCCCCCAACCCCCACCCTCATATATGAGGTAATATGGTTTCCCCAATATCTTCCTACACCCCCACCTAATATGGTTTCCTTAATATCTCCCCCTAACCCCACCCTCACCCTCACCCTCACCCATATGAGGGTGGGGGTGAGGGGAGATATTAGAGAAACAATATTATCTCCCCCCTAGAACCACCCTCATATAGGTGGGCGGAGATATTGGGGAAACCATATTAGGTGGGGGTGGGGGGTGATACTGAGGAAACCATATTATCTCCCCCCACCCCCACCCTCATATACAAGGGTATATTGGTGGGGGTGGGGGTATGTATCAGGGAAATAATCTTATGGTTTCCTTGATAAATGTGGTTTCGCCTATATATGTCTCCACCCCTACCCTCATATGAGGGAGGGGAGAAATATTGACAGAAATATTGACGAAACCATAATATGCTTNGGGAAAGAAAATTATGGTTTCCCCAGTATCCCCCCACCCTCATATGAGGGAGGGGAGAAATATTGACAGAAATATTGACGAAACCATAATATGCTTTCCCCGCACCCACCCTTGTATATATATGAGGGTGGGGGTGGGGGTAGTGAAAACATATTATATATGAGGGTGGGGGTGGGGGTAGTGAAAACATATTATATATGAGGGTGGGGGTGGGTAAAGGATATTATGGTTTCCCCAATATATCCCCCACCCTCATATATATGAACATGGTGGCAGGGGGAGATATTGGGGAAAGCATATTATGGTTTCCCCAATATCTCCCCCCATCCCCACCATTATATTATGCAATAACTCACGACTACCATGAGATATTGGGGAAACCATAATATGGTTTCCTCAATATCTCCTCCCACCCCCACACTCATATATTCCAATAACTCACAACTGCCATGAATATCAGACTTGGCTTCTACACCTCATCCACTATGTATACTCATTGACTCCTATGATCGAAATCGACTCCATTGGATGTTTATTTGATGCCATTGCAGGGAGTTTAATTTACAATTTTCATGATTTTTCTCGATTTCCTCCACACAATTGAACTTTGCAAACACTACACAATTGTGCCTTCATATACTCTAACAAAAATCTAATTTAGGAATTTGAACCATCATTCCAACAATCATTGGATTCAAAATGCTTCCCTAGTATTCTCCTCGTGGCATTTTGTCAACCACTTGACATGCAAACTATAATTTCTTTAGACACAAGTTGTTTCCTGGCCCATATACCCCCAATGCTATAACCTATAGCTTTTATGCCATATTGTAACATACTCAATACCCTTTATGTTTTGTTGAAGATATGGGGCACTTATTAAAACCATAATTTTCCACCAACTTCTTGCTCTAATACCAAAATATTCACTATCTTGCTATTAATTGATTAATTCACGTAGACAAGATGATGCAAGGTTATGAAGATACAATTAAATCATCAATGGATAATTACACCATAGTTACAGATACATGCTTAAGCGTGGAAATATAATTGAACAAACTAAAAGCTAATTCAATTCATAACATCAACAACATTAATTCAACATAGCCATAATAAAGCAAGAACACTTATCTTTATGGAAATTAACCACAAACTAGATTCATATGAAGGATGTTCCACCCAAACATAGGCTCCCTATTACACTTAATCTTTGTAACAAAGGCCAACCCTAGCTGATATTATGAATCCACAACGGTGAATTTACTTATGGCTTGCTCTAGCTCTCTTCCACCATACCTCTTTCCTCATCAGCTTGCACAACCCAAGGAATAACATCTGCTTATTTGCCACACAATCCCTTGGGCTATCTCGCTTCCCTCTAGGGCTATATCATAGATTGGCGAGGAAATCTCATTACTGAGAACTCAAGGGATTATCAACTATAATTATTTTTACTCAATAACAACATTTTCCTTATACAGTCATAATTTCACATAGTCTCATGACATCCATTTCCATAATTCTACTAAAACATTCATACACCAACTTAAGCTTTGAGAGGACAACCTCTAGGGAGAACGAAAGTGTCCACCATTGCGTCCATCAGATTTCTCTATGTCCCACGAACTTAACCTATCTTGCTAAAGTTAGTCTGTTTACTAGTATAATTGAAAAATAAATAAATACATGTCCTATGCCAACACATATCATTACAGATACGTGGCTTAACAACGGGTGAATTGATCGAAAGGAGCACGAAATATTTTCTGGAGAAGACGTTTATGAATGGTATCAAATTTCTTCCACAACAAAGTAGACTTTCTTCTTAGCACAATCCCTGTCCACCATATGAAGATAATTAGACAAGGATCAATCCATTTACCTTTTCTTCTTAGCACAATCCTTGGCCACCATAGGAAGAGCATTAGACAAGGATCAATCCATTTACCTTTAGACCAGGAAAATGCCCAATCCAAGTTATCACATGGAAAGTTGGAGTGTTGATGACTAGTGGTAGTTGGAATCAATTGCATTCAAGGAAACTTGGGGACACAACTACTCCATCATTTGATTGATGAGAATAGTGAGTGTTGGGTAGCATATATAAGAGCTTTCACTTGTATTGATATTGGCTCTTGAGATAGAGCATTGAATATTCAAATAAACATACATCTTGGAGCCCTAACTTCAACTTAGAGCATTGAGTGGTATACGGGACCACAGACAAGTCTGAGAACATAAAAGAAGAAAGAATAATTGAGATCCTTGTCCAAGACAGAGGATAGAGGTCCAATGACCTTTCCAAAGGCATAACAACCTGTACAAGATTGAGACATAGACAAGAATTTGAACTCTGCAAAATATTTGTGTTGGTGAAGCTAGTGGGCTATAAGTTCCTCATTTACATATCAACGTGCCTACCTAAGAAGCCCATGTATCTCTTTTGACAACTAATCCCAAGGTTAAGAACAAGGTTAAGAACTGAGAATAAACATAAACCAAAAGATTAATAAAGTCAAGGTTAAAAAACATATGATAGCAATAAAATAATATTCTTCTTCCCCTTAGCCTTTAGGTCCTCTTTCATTCCCCTCGTGTGGATTCATAGCCCTCATACTTTTGTCCTTTTCTTTTTGTAACCTGTAATGTATTTTTATTATTATTCGATGTATCATATTACATCATTCAATTTTTATCCATTCATCATGTAAACATATACATTACTATTTAAAGATCAAAACTAGAGATGTTATACAAGTAAATAAATTATATAAGATATTACTCTAAACCCAACTTACAATAGGAAAATAAACATTCAAAAAACTATTGTTGAAAAGAAGAATATAGAAAAGTACAAAATCATTAATTACTTAATAATATCTATTGAAATTGATAAGGATGCCTAGTATATAAATTGTAGTGAAACCAGAGTTTTAAATTGATTTAGAAAATTTGAGACTATAACACATAATTTAGGAGATTCCTACGAAGGTGATGTACCTATGTTGTTGAGCACTAACTCGAGATGCATGTAATGTGAAAAAGTTTTCTATATTCTTGGTTTTAAAAAGAATCTTCTTTGTTAATCAAATAATTAATTCAAAGTCTAGTAGATAGTTTGTGAAAATTATCTCATATAAGACATGTCAAGAAATCACAAAGTCATAATGCAAGGGTATAGGGAAGATGTTTTGATTTAATTGAAGGCTAAGATATATATAGAATGTGTTATCACTTTGTAAATTTTGTCCGGTTGAATAGACAAACAACAGAGGTTACTGTTTCAACCAGCTTTAGAGATGAGGCACTAGCCTGCTCAACTCGGAGAGGGTTCTCTCGTGTCACTTGATATATCTACGGAAATTGATGGCTAGGTTTGGTTTGTTTTGGGGGTTTTTAATAAAATTGTTGAAGAATTGAAGATGACCTTTCGGCTATGGGGTTAGGAATGTAGAATGCATTGCCAAATCATGAAAACAATCAAGAGGAAAAGGCCAAATGAGGAAGTGATTTCTGAGTTTATACTTGAAAATTTAGGTGGTATCAGAAGAAAAGAAACACAACTATTATCAGAGCATTATAGTAATGAATTTTGAAATGGTTTAGAAGAGATAAACATAGTCTAAATCGCCAAGCATTGAATAATGAATTATGGACTTTTAATTTCTCAATTTAGACAGAGGAAAACAAAAATGAAATGCAAAATAACGGGAATCACACACTATGAGAGAAAACGAGACTCATAACACCACCAGTTAGAATCTTTTCGTAAAAAAGTCCAAAATCTGCCTTTGCATTCATGTATTCATTCCAGCCCCAGAGATTTACAAAGTTTTCCTGCACAGAGGGAAGGCTCCTCTTTTCTTGATCCTTTCTATAGCCTTAAGACCAAACATATATAGAGGATTTTCTCGTGGAATTTAAAACGTTCTGACTTCCTCATAATTCTAAAATAGATACAAGTTACAAAAAAGGAAGAACAATTATTCTATTTAAAGGGACCGTTAGTAAAAGGTCTGTCATATCAGAACTCCCTTTTCTTAAGCCGCCATCTGTCCAAAAATTTCTGAAATGCACCTAAATTTCCCTGAGGATTTACCTCGTCTTGGTGATTTCCTCCTCCAGGGTACTCAACCAAGCAAGATTTTCTCCAACGCTCTCTATCATCTTGGTTTTGGCCTTCGTCTTCTGCCTTTTGCTCCTTTTCCTCTTTGCGGATATATTGTAGGTGTTGTCCGCGTGCTCATTTATGACGAGATCCCTCATAACGAGGTTTAATATGACCCCCGACTATGTCTCAGTTGGAGGTTTGGTATGAAATTTAGTTGCCAGTATCTGCAAGACCCATCTTTCTTTCTTACTTATTGACCAACTTGGCACATTAGTTGAGAACCTAGTCGCGCTAGACACTATTTGATGAGTGTTATCCATACCTTTTAGACTTTGCAGAGACCACGATTTTGCCACCCTTTGAATTTACAGGACTCAAGAAATCAACACAAGTTAAGCTTGTTTTTCTTATGCATAAGATGGCAATTTCCCAGAGTAGGATAAAACGATTCATATCTAAGATTTGATAGTATTTGCATTTTAATCACGAATTACTGTCATAGTACGTTGGTGTGCCACACTTCATCAATCCATTTCGAATGATGAGCTTCGAGTTAGTTATGTGACGATGTCCTTTTGATACGTCATCTGGGAAAGTACCTGGACTAGTGATGTGGGGTGATTTGACCAACTGACATCCTTCCCACGAGTTATTGATGTGACATTTTAAACCACGTGACATCAGGGCCATGGGAAAAGTGGTTTCGGGCAATCCGTTGTCTGCCCCGATGCATGTGTAAGAGCGCCACATGTTCCCCATTNCCCCGGTCTGCCTTCACAAAATTAAGTTCCGTTCTATTTGTTGGCCCGATGTGGGCCTCAACCATGGATCTGGGATTCTTCAAAATCGACGGTCCGTCGAGCCACTCCCTTCCCGCCTCCGCTATATTTGTCTATATGTTGTGGGATATAGCCCGACCCCCTAAACTATCACACCTCTACTGTGGTATAACATTTCGCTAAATTTCCGGAATTTTTAGATCCCGATATGAAAATTGTTAAGGTGATAACATTGGCTCTAACTGAGGGTGCTATCTTCCCCGCGAGGTAGAAAAGAACTCATAGCTTGATCCATTGGGCTTCTCCCAAAACATGTGTGTACCCTTCTCCTACTATGTCACTAGCATTGGTTGAAAACCAAGCTCTGCGCACTACTTCCGACTGTATGCTGGACGTTCGACTATATTATTGAAAATTGACTGTATCTAGTACTAGAAAACTAAACTGAAAAATGCTTGACCGACAAGATTATTTGTACACTCCTATCTATTCTAAAAATGCTAAGATGGAATACTCAATCAAGTGATGTTGAAGTGCCAATGCAACCAGTCAAGCAATTGGCCTCCCGATTTTTCTCCGATCACATCTTTCTTAAGCAGGCAGACAAATGTAAAAGATGGCAGCTGAAAACACAAGTTGAATCCAAAAATTTAATTTATGAATAAAACAAACTCCTCCTTCAATGATGACTGTAATAGGATGGCTACAGGATCTTGGAGACTATGAAAAGTCATTTCTTCTTGATGAGCAAAAACAGAAAGGCAATCCGTTTTCATAAGCGTTTGCTTCTCTTGCTCTATTTCTTCTGATTTGAGAACATTTTCAGATGAAATGGCCACAATAGGTTTTTCTAATCTTCCATGCATATCAACAAAAAAATTAATACATTCTTGAACATCTTCAAATGTGACAACCATATTATGTGCATCCTCTTGTTCATCAAACAATTCTGATTTGGTTTCATTAAACTTCTGGAAATTTGTTTGAGGACAACCATTTTGATTTCAAATGAATTAATAGAAATAAGTTCATGCTCATAATCTTCTTGCAAATGTGAAAAGCTAATAGCATGCACTATTTCAGAGTCTAGAGTTCCCATGGATGGATTTTCAAAACCATGATTTTCAAATGACTCAAATAAAACCATTGCATCTTCATTATCTTTCTGTATTTCTGATTGAAAAGTGGCATACACTGCTTTGTTTCTTTCATGAAAATCTATGTCATTTGTTTGTTCATTGCTGGAAGTTTCCATAGATGCAGTTTCAAAATCCTCATCCATGTCTATGTTTTTTAAAAATTTAACAACCATTTCATTCTCAAGGGAAGAGAAAACACTTTGAATTTTTTTTTCATGTTGAAAATCTATATTGATTTCGGGAGAAAGAAAATGACCTTGAACAATACTTTCTGGAGCAACTTCCTTTTCAGGATGATAGCTGAACATAGACTGCAAATCTGAGCTGACATGACCTTTTATGTGATTGTTCATAGAATTATCATCACCACTCCGCTCATGCCTGGAGGATTCTTGACCTGAGATACTACAAATATTTTTCTTCAATATTTCGAAAGAAGCAAAACATAATGGTAGGGTTGTCCCACCTGATTTGAAACCTTCTTCAATTTTATCCCCAACAAATGGATGCATTTCAACACAAGTAATAGGGTCTTCAAGCACATGAAAAGAGTGTTGTGATATCTTATCATTCTGCTCCATTGATTTAGCGTGGTTTTTCATAAGCACATATTCATTTTCCTCAATGATGATTTTAGAGTTCTCTTTCAACAACTTAAATGCAACAAAACATAAAGGCGGAGAATCTCCTTCAGCTGATCCGACATCCTTTCCTCTGCAATTGTGATATGTAGGTTGATTCATTTCACTATACTGCTGATTTTTTTTTTCTGATAGGGAACATGCAGTTGGTTGTTCCAAGGAGTCACCATCACAATCATCATTGTATTCATCATATATAGGCAAATTAGCAACATGTGCAATGTCATCTAACAAGAACAACCTTGGAACGTCAACATGTTCTTCAACAAACTGATTTGCAAATTCATCTTCTTGACTGTCTACAAATGAATACATAAAACCATAAGCCCCCTGCTTATCATGGGATGGATCAGAGGCTAAATCAACATCTCTTCTTTCAACAAGTGGAATATAATTCTTTGCAAAATCATTTGCATTGGAAACTTCGAGAGGACATATGATATCGTCAATTCTATGCTCATGATTCCAACCAACTATTTTCTGTTCATATTTACTTTCATGTTCTTGAGCATTCAACCCCTCATTCTGGATCAGTTTACATGCTTGGATGATGTGTTGAATGTCCCGAGTATCACTAAACATTTGTTGTAAGGACTCAGGTCTTATTTCCATCAGGAGGAAAGAAAAATCTGGATGAAGAGTAGTTGCATAATGGAGCATGGCAACAACTTCATAGGGTTGAATTTCTTCGGTCAAATTATAATAGACGCTAGAGAACTTTCTACTGAATACAAAAATAGCTTCATTGCTGTGTCTTTTCAAGTCATAAAAATTAGTGAGTTGCAGCTCTAAGGATTTGTCCTTGCCCCAAAACTTTAAAAATACCTTCTTCAATTCCACCCATGAGCTGATGGTTTCTGGATGTAAATGTTTGAACCAGTGTTTGGTGTCTCCTTTCAAGGATTGAGAGAAAAATCTCATACACACATCACCGTGGTCAATCTCAAATAAATCTATAAAATTCTCAAACCCTTGAATGTGCTTTTCAACCGATATGATATCAGATTCTCCGTCAAACACATGTAGATACTCATAGTAATTTGGAGGGAAATCATGAAGGGTTTGGGGAGATTTAAGGGTATATATCTATGTCGGGCCTTGGGGGATGTTGGACCAAGAACCGTGGAAGAAACATCGGCCTGGGTCTCACGGGATTCATCAACTTGGTCATTGTCATTGCGTGGCCCAGGTGAAATTTTTTTATCAGAACCAACGACAAGGTGAGGGTATGCATGTGCAACGTAGAGAGGAGGAAATATAATTGCAATTCTTTCATGATCATCATTAAAATACAATAGGTAAAGGAAAATTCGTTTGGCATGTTCAAGGAAGGAGCAAAGGCAACTTAAAATGAAAAGTAAAATGCTTTGGAAGAGGTCCCATTTTGAGTACATGTTTTCCTTCATGATGCTTTTCCTCGCCCCTGTCAAGGGGCCTCATCTTTCAGTGAAGTCTCTGTCTTGCGCTTGAAGCATTGAGAGTGGAGTCGCCTTTTGGAAATTCAGGATTCTTTTATTAGTGGAGTCACCTTCAAACTGATGTGGAGTCGCTAGAGCAGGAATACAACCAATGTGTGCCTAAGTGTCTATTGCTCTCAGACCTTAGAACTCAACCATGTCGTTCTTCCCAGGGAAAATTTTTCAATTTCGTCCCCGACAACGACGCCAAAATGTTAGCACTCTGTAAATTTTGTCCGGATGAATAGACAAACGACAGAGGTAACTGTTTGAACCAACTTTAGAGATGAGGCACTACCCTTCTCACTCAGAGAGGTCTCTCTCATGTCACTTGATATATCTACGGAAATCGGTGGCCAGGTTTGGTTTGTTTTGGGGTTTTTTAATAAAATTGTTGAAGAATTGAAGATGACCTTTGGGCTATGGGGTCAGGAATGTAGAATGCATTGCCAAATCATGAAAACAATCAAGAGGAAAAGGCTAAATGAGGAAGTGACTTCTGATTTTATACTTGAAAATTTAGGTGGTATCAGAAGAAAAGAAACACACAACTATTATCATAGCATTATAGTAATGAATTCTGAAATGGTTTAGAAGAGATAACATAGTCTAAATCACCAAGCCGAGAGCATTGAATAATGAATTATGGACTTTTAATTTCTCAATTTAGACATAGGAAAGAAAAAATGAAATGCAGAATAATGGGAATCACACACTATGAGAGAAAACGAGACTCATAACACCACCAGTTAGAATCTTTTCGTAAAAAAGTACAAAATCTGCCTTTGCATTCATGTATTCATTCCGGCCCCAGAGATTTACAAAGTTTTCCTGCACAGAGGGCAGGCTCCTCTTTTCTTCATCCTTTATATACCCTTGAGACCAAACATATATAGAGGATTTTCTCGTGGAATTTAAAACGTTTCGACTTCCTCATAATTCTAAAATAGATACAAGTTACAAAAAAGGAAGAACAATTATTCTATTTAAAGGGACCGTTAGTAAAAGGTCTGTCATATCAGGACTCCCTGTTCTTAAGTCGCCATCTGTCCAAAACTTTCTTAAATGCACCTAAATTTACCTGAGGATTTACCTCAGCTTGGTAATTTCCTCCTCCAGGGGACTCAACCAAGCTAGATTTTATGCAACACTCTCTATCATCTCGGTTTTGGCTTCCGTCTTCCACCTTTTGCTCCTTTTCCTCTTTGTGGATGGATTGTAGGTGTTGTCCGTGTGCTCATTTATGATGAGATCCCTCATAACAGGGTTTAATCTGACCCCCGACTCTGTCTCAGTTGCAGGTTCGGTATGAAATATAGTTGTCAGTATCTGCAAGACCCCTCTTTCTTTCTTACTTATTGACCATCTTGGCACATTATTTGAGAACCTAGTTGCGCTAGACACCATTTGATGAGTGTTATCCATACCTTTCAGAATTTGCAGAGACTGCAATTTTTCCACCCTTTGAATTTACAGTACTCAAGAAATCAACACAGGTCGAGCTTGTTTTTCTTATGCATAAGATGGCAATTTCCCAGAGTAGGATAAAACAATTCATATATGAGATTTGATAGTCTTTGCATTTTAATCACGAATTACTGTCATAGTATGTTGGTGTGCCACACTTCATCAATCCATTTCGAATGATGAGCTTTGAGTTAGTTATGTGATGACGTCCTTTTGATACGTCATCTGGGAAAGTACCTAGACCAGTGATGTGGGGTGATTTGACCAACTGCCATCCTTCCCACGTATTATTGATGTGACATTTTAAACCACGTGACATCGGGGCCATGGGAAAAGTGGTTTTGGGCAATCCTCTATCTGCCCCGATGCATGTGTAAGAGTGCCACACGTTCCCCATCAAAACCACAATGGTTTTCCTTGGTTTGCCTTTGAGAAATTAAGTTCTGTGCTATTTGTCGGCCCGATGTGGGCCTCAACTGTGGATCTGGGATTCTTCAAAATCGATGGTCCGCCAAGCTACTCCCTTCCCGCCTCCGCTATATTTGTTTATATTCCGTGGGATATAGCCCGAACCCCTAAACTATCACGCCTCTATTGTGGTATATCATTTCGCTAATTTTTTGAAATTTTTAGATCCCGATATGAAAATTGTTAAGGTGATAACAGAATGTACGAATAGTAATAGTTGGTCAAAGAAGACCGTGACCTTTAATGTATGGCCATTTGAATTTTTGAAGTTTATGTTCCTTGCATAAAATAAATATTGCTAATGGGTTAGCGCAACACAAAAGAATTTTCATCTTTGTCGAGATTGTATTGTTTCAAGCTAGAGTTTTCCAAGGGTAAGGTGTGGCATGCAAAGTAATATGGTCTTATAGGTCAAGCTTCTAGATGATAAAAGTTGTGTTTTATGAAATTTATTGATGATTAGTGTATCATAAAAATGGTAAGTTTTTAAATAGATGTTATAATTTAAATTTTTTGTTGAAAAATAAAGTGAAAAAAATAAAAAAAAATTGAAATTAAAAAAAAATGAAGAATATAAATTAAAATAATTTGAAATATACTATAAGATGTGAAGGTATTAAGAAATAACTCACAACTTTATATACGAAGGTATTAAGAAATAACTCACAACTTTATATACATTCCAGCATAGTGGCGTTGTAGAAAATAAAACATGAGTCATTCAAGAGATGGTGTTGTGTATGTTGAAAAACAAAAATGTAGATTGGAGTTGCACTTAAACATAATTTATTTCCAATTCTCCAATAATACTCGTTATTCAAATACTTTTTCCATTTTTTTATAAAAAGATTCACTAATTCAAAATGCATATTTTCCAAAATTCTACGGAATCCTTTTATATGAAAGAATTATCAAATTTCACTACAAACTGTATTTTATAAGTCATTTTACAAAATCCTTGCTATATTTATAATTGAAATTTTGAGGATTATAAAGATTTGCCAATATTTCTACATATATATAAGAAGAATATGATCCCTTAATGTTTTCTCTAATCCCAATTCAAATATGTTTGATTCGAAGTTACATCATAGCCATTTTTATATCTTTACTGGTTCTTTCAAAATGGTTGTCTTTAATGTTTTACTTAAATATGTTTAATTGGAAGTTACATCATAGCCATTTTTATATCTTTACTAGTTCTTCCAAAATTATTGTCCTTAATGTTTTACTCATTGGATTAACATGTGAAGGTATTAAGAAATAACTCACAACTTTATATACATTCTAGCATAGTGGAGTTATAGAAAATAAAAAATGAGTCATTCAAGAGATGGTGTTGTGTATGTTGAAAAACAAAAATGTAGATTGGAGTTGCACTTAAACATAATTTATTTCCAATTCTTGGATAATACTTGTTATTCAAATATTTTTTCCATTTTTTCTAAAAAGATTCACTAATTCAAAATGCATATTCCCCAAAATTCTACGGAATCCTTTTATGTGAAAGAATTACCAAATTTCACTATAAAATGTTTAAAAATATAAGATACATTTTACAAAATCCTTGCTATATTTATAATTGATATTTTGAAGATTATAAAAATTTGCCAATGTTTCTACATATATATAAGACGAATATGATTCCTTAATGTTTTCTCTAATCCCAATTTAAATATGTTTAATTGGAAGTTACATCATAACCATTTTTATCTCTTTACAAGTTCTTCCAAAATTGTTGTCTTTAATGTTTTACTCAAATATGTTTAATTAGAAGTTACATAATAGCCATTTTTATCTCTTTACTAGTTCTTCCACAATGAAAACGACATTAAATTTCAATGATTAGTAATTAAAACAATAAAAATGTTAGATTAATTGTCTAGACTTTAGATTTCTATAAACTCTTTATTAAAGAATTTAACGAATAGTAAAACTATAAAGTCCAATTGATAGGAAGTTATTAGATTGCATTTCAAACTCCTTGGTAAAGAACATAACCTAACTAATAGTAGAACCATGAAGTCCAATTGATAGGAAGTTATTAGATTGCATATAAAGTCCACATAAACATTATTACTCAACATCTTATTTTCTTCATAAACCTATCAATTATGAGTTGGTTAAGAAGCTCAAAGTTTTTTTTTTCCTTTCACTAAAAAAAGGCGAATGGAAAGCCTACAATAAAGGAAGAGGGAATCCTTAACACGGTCAATTTGCATGCCAACGATAAGATATTATTTTCCAAATCGATTCTTTGGATTAATAATTATGAGAAAAATAATTATATATAAAGTTAATAACATAAAACCAACTATATACTTTTTCCTAAATTTAATTTCAAATTGTGAATTTTTTTAAATGATAATGTTTTTTCTAAATTTAATTCAGAATTGTGTTATTTAAAAAAAATGATAATGATTATAAACTAGGTATTACTTGTATAGAGACATTTTTCAATATTAATTATAAATATAATTCATACCAAAAATTCAAAGTGGCTAAAAATGGTTTCCAATTAAAATTAACAAAAGAGTAGCGATAGGGTTGGGGCCCTTTATACAATGGCAAATTGCTTGTAAGAAATTTTACCATCCCTCATTGATTAAGGTATACCTTTGAACAAGATTGAATGGAATTTAATGGTGTTTATTGGATATTCATAATTGTTCAATTAAGATATTCCTTCCCGATAGGGGTCCTTTGATTTAGATTATGTAGAGAATGGAATGAAGGTTGAAACATAAATTGGTATACAAAGAAATATTGCAGAGGGCATGTTAATATAATGAAACTCAAATTTTGTTAATGAATGAAATGCAAAAAGATTGTAAAATGCAAAGCAATACAAACTAGCGAGATTGATGGTAGGCTATCTTTGAAGTGAGATGTGTTAACTATGCTCATTTGCAAGAAGACATTACAAGAGGCCAAAAATTCCTTTTTAACATAAATTATGATGCCCTAAGATGCAAAACCCTAGTTGATATGATAACTTCGTAGGGCCACGGCTTTTGCATACAAACTCCATTTAGGGAGTTTCTTAGACCATTACAAAGGTTAATCCATGCTCTCTGTTTGGAAAACCACTCAATCAAATATTCTATGGCCTATTTCAACTACCACAAATGCACGGGAAATGACCAAAAAACACACCAAAAGTCGAGGACTTGAAAAACTATAGTAGAACTACCAAGATGTGAAACCATTTTAAGTCAATGAAATAGGTGGGTGATCACCCATATTCACCTGGATTAGCCATTGTTGGCGTGCATTTATAAGGCCCTAGGTTCAAGTTATCTAACCCACAAAACCCTTCAGATACCGACCCTTTAGACATCACCTACATGCAAGTGAAGTCTAACCCGAGGTATCTACTGGGACTGCAAGAACCAAGTTTATGAAGAGATGATGGGATGTGAGGTCATCAACATGTTCATTGATACTTATATACCCTATGCACAATATTTTGTGTCTCTTACCCCTTGATTAATTAGTAACTCAATTATAGAACACCATTATCATGCAAAATGTGACATATAACATTCATTAGAACATTCATAATTCATCACTCATATAACAAACAGTTCTAGATATAATCATGCATGAAAAAAAATATCCATGAGCAATCATAAACAAGACACATTCTGACACAAAATTTAATGTGGTTCACACAACCCTTGGGCTACATCCACAATGACTGGATTCTTTATTATTCTTCGTGCAATTCATCTTAGGCTTTCACATTGCAATGCAATGGATACATCATGATATCATTCCCCATCCTTCCTATCCGCTCTGCAGTGAAAGCCTCTCTCTACAAACTCTCCCCTGAACTTTCAGACATAGACTCTCTCTCATTATCAACCTCAACGTCAACAACAACAACCTATTCTTCCCAACCCGTTACATATTTATACATAGAGTTTAGGGTTCAAAACCCTACTTGTTTATCCAAAAACCCTATGACAACTCATTATGACTCATTACAACTCATGAAAACACATAGTTCATGCATGATTTTCCTGTCTTCACACCTGCATGTTGCTTTTCCTTCATTTTCTCTTGCATGTTGCTTTTCCTGCTTTAGCACGAACTGCTTTGACTTCCGCTTTGACCCCGAAAAATGCTCCCTTTTCTGTTTTCGTATGCGCTCCTCAAATTTGATTATTCAACATGCCTGTCCAAAAACCATCACCCCTTAGGAATCAATGGTGCCCATTGCATCAAGTCCCTCCATAAGATGTGGAAACTTCCATTGAATTCAACTCTTGGTCAACCACTTGCATTGGTGAAGGAGATGCCCTAATTTGACAACCCGATATAGTTGAATGTTTTGTTGGTGGGTTCCCTTCATCTTAGTCTACATATAACTCATTCATTGTATTCATTATTGATTAGCTCATTGGAGCAGTGTGTATATATTTTCTCATTCTTTCATATTGAATCTCTCTTCCTTTCCTTGATAAGCTTTGTTTTTACTTTCTTTAGCTATGTATCCTGTGTAGTTTTCGATGAAACATTGACATGGTATTAGAGCCAAGATTCTTGGAGAAAACCAAACATACCAGAGAAGAGTGAAATTGAAATTTCAGCGAGCGTAATCCGTGTACTCGACAGTGTCACACCCTCTCCCTGTTGAAAGGTGTGACAGTCTGGGCAGTGTCACACCCTCCCTTCCCAGTTTCCCTCAGTGTAGCACCCTCTGAACTACCAGAGTGTGACACTTAAGACAATGTCACACTATATCCTTAAGTCGGGTGTGACACCCTTGAAAATTTCCTTTTTCCGTAGTGATTTCTCAGTTTTTCACTTGCAAATTGAAAGTAATTTTTTAGGGTTTTTTAGAACCAGTAAGAGGGATGGATATGACACCAATTATTTATTCAAATTTGGTGATAATTATCACACCATAAAATTATTTTGAATGGAATTTTAAGGCTTAATTCCAACTCAGAAGGAAAGGATTGCACAATTTGACAATGGTGACAGAAACAAAAACTACAACATCGATTGAGAAGACTAGATGGGCGAACCGTAACGATGAGGCCATATGAATTCTTCTTAAATTAATTTAGACTGATCTATGGTTTCATGTTGCTGCATGCAAAACTCCAAACGATATTTGGACCATCTTAGAAGGTCTCTTTGGAAAGAAGGATGATATGAGAGGTCATATGCTTAAGGTAGAGTTGAATACCTTGTATCCTAAAAGTTTTGATAATATACAAGATTTCTTTACCAAGTTTAAATATTTGATATTGAGCTTGGAATTTTGTGGTATTGATAAGTCTACACAAGTGGACCAACTTATTCTAACAATCTTGGCTAAGCTAGGACCAAAATATGTTGTCTATGTCTCCACTTTCCATTCTGACAGATATCTCTTGGGATCAAAGTGGAAGATGCCTACCATGGAGCAGTTTGTTGATTCTCTCGCACATGAGTAGAAAAAACTCATTCATATAGGTCTAATCAAGGAACCCAAAGCACATGCACTCACCATGCAAGATGGAAAAGGTTCATCCAATCAAAAATCCAAATAGAAAGGAAAGGAGAAACAAAAAGAAAAGGAGGGATATTCCAAACTATTCAAGGATTATTCAGGTTCCAAAGACTCTTCAAATTCCCAAAAGAAGAAGAATAAGAATAAGGGAAAGTAGTGCACTTATTGCAATAAACCAAATCATGAAGAATCACCATTTATGAAGAAGAAAATTGATCTTATGGGACATGTACTTCAACATAATAACCTTGGAAACTTCATTCCTGAAGGAGAAACTTCATTCCTGAAGGAGCCAAGAAGAAGAAGGAATAATATCTTGTTCCTAATAAAAGTAATCATCATGCTCTTGTTGCAATTAATTCCTCTTGTTGCAATTAATTCCTCATCTGATTCATGGATTATATATTCTAGTGCATCACATCATATGGCAGCGAAAGAGGAAGTCTTTACTTCTTTGAGTTCATGCTCAAGACGCCCTATTCTCATGGGGGATGATACTCCAGAAGCAGTAGCAGGAGAGGGAAGAGTGGAACTCCCTAATGGAAGTTTTGAGAATGTTTTACATGTTCCAAATCTTTCTATAAATATGCTCTCAGTTTATCATATCACTCAAATAGGTAAAAAGGTTGAATTTACATCAGATTCAGTTTTTGTACTTGACATGCATGACAATTCCATAATTGCAATTGGTGAGGTAGATCACAAATCAAGGTTGTATAAATTCACTAAGTTTTTTGACCATGACTCCTATTTACTACTTACACGTGCTTATGATAGTAGCAGAGTATGGCATGGGAGATTTGGTCATTTAAAATTTAGGTACATTCATCAACTTTCCAAGCAAGGAATGGTCAAAGGCTTACCATACATTCACTTTTTTGAAGGGGTTTGTGAAGGATGCATTCTTGGCAAGCATCTTGAAGAGAAGTTTGAAAAGAGGAAGGCAAAGAGAGCCTCCTCTTCCTTGGAGCTTGTTCACGGTGATCTCATGGGTCTGTTTCCACATCCGTCCATCAACAAAGCAAGGTATGTCCTTACATTTATTGATGATTACTCATGCTATACTTGGGATTATTTTCTCAGGCAAAATTGTGAAGTTTTTGAGAATCTCAAAGACTTCAAAGGTCTAGTAGAGACACATAATGGGAAGAAGATCAATATCCCCTGTACATAAAATGGGGGGGAGTATATCAACAAAGATGTTCATAATATTTGTCATGAGGCTGGTATCCAGCTGTAGGATTCGGTTCCATACACTCCACAACATAGTGGAGTTGCTGAAAGGAAGAACATATCTCTCAAGGAGATGACCAGTTGCATGTTACATGTGAGGTCTCTTCCTTCCAAGATTTGGGCTGAGGCACTTAACTATGTTGCTTACATACAAAATAGATCTCCTCATATATCTGTTGAGGACATGACACCTTTTGAGGCTTAGACACGTGACAAACCAGATGTCACACACTTTCGCATCTTTGGATCTCGTACATGGGCCCATATTCTTTCTGAAAAGAGGAAAGCATTAGATCCACATAGAACACCTTGCATTTTTATGGGATATCCATATGATATGAAGGGGTACAAATTGATTGATCCCTCTACAGACTAGCTCATCATTAAGCGCAATGTTCAGTTTGAGGAGAGTCCTTTGCATGCACCACCATTGCAACATTCAGATACTCTTGTGCTTCCATCAGTTCCAGACATCAGAGATGATAATTCCATATGCTAGATGCTACATATTTAGACTCAAATTAGGATTATGTGCATAGAGTTGAGCATGTAGTATATCCAGATGAGGATCCAACACCTGAGCTTCAACAGATTCCCACGTGAGCACAATCCACACTTCATGCAGCAGGTGACCTTGCATGGAATCCATTGGATTCGAGGAGGACTCAATCTTAGCATGAGAAGCCTTCTCATGTACTTTCAACTTCTGAACCAAAAATGCCCATGCATTGATACATGGTTCAATCTTATGATCCACAAATCTATAGTGAGGTTGTGGGAAATCCATTATGGGACGCAACCATGCATGATGAGTATGACTCACTCCTAGAGAATCAAACTTGGGATCTAGTTCCACTTCCACTAGGGAGGAAACTTGTCAGATGAAAATGGGTCTATAGGACCAAGAGAGCAACATATGGTCAGGTGAGAAGGTACAAGGCACGATTAGTTGCAAAATTATTTCAACAAGTTCATGGGATAGATTATGATGAGACCTTTTCTCCTATGGAAAATATGGACTCCATTCGCTTGGTTCTATCCATTTCATCAACCAAAGGATGGGAAGTTCACCATATGGATGTGAAGAATGCTTTTCTTCACGGTGATATTTTAGAGGAGATCTACGTGGAGTAGCCACTGGGGTTCATCCAAAACTCATCTTTAGTATGTAGACTGAAGAAGTCATTCTATGGCCTCAACCAGGCACCTACAGCATGGTATGAAAATATGGATTCTTATATGTTTTCACATGATTTTGTTAGATGTAAATCTGATTGCAATGTTTACATGTTGAGGACTACTGAATCTTTGATGATTTTAGTACCCTATATTGATGTTATTTTAATCACTGGTAGCTCTTCTTTAGCCATTGTCGCGGTCAAAGATATTTTGCATAATAGGTTCTCTATGATGGACATGGGTCCACTTCACTTATTTATTGGTCTTGAGATTAGTCAGGATGTTTCTAGCAACAAACTTTCTCAGAATAAGTATTCCAGGGATATTCTAGTTAGATTCCACATGACAGACTGTACGTATGCACCTACACCCTTCTTATCTAGGATCAAACTTGAGGATGGCGAGGATACACCATTAGTGGACAACACTTTGTATCAACAATTGGAGGGGAGTATTTTGTATCTCACCCACACCTATTCGGATATCTCATATGTAGTAGGATCAGTTTCCAGATACATGCAAGAGCCCCATGATATGCATTATAAGGCTACCAAGCGCATCCTCACATATGTTCAGGGTACCATGCGTTATGGGATTCACTATGCAGATGATTGTGCATTAGATCTCATAGGCTTCATAGATTCATATTGGGTCGGCGATGGCACAAATCACAAGTCCACTTCTGAGTACACTCTTAGTTTGGGGCTAGACCCTATTTGCTGGTCAAATAAGAAGTAATCAACTAAATATTTCTTTATCTTTCGTAGAGGCCAAGTACAAAGGAATATTCGATTGTGTATTTTAGGCACTTTGTCTTCAACACTTCCTTACTGAGCTTGGTATCCAGTTTCATTGTCTGACTGTCACATGGTGTGAGAATCATAGTACACTGAGATTTTGTAGAGATCCAATACAACGACAGTGAACCAAACACATTAAGGTCCATATGCTTCATACAAGATCTAATACATGACAAGATCATTGATATGCAATTTTTTCCTTCCTTTGAACATACTACCAACATCTTCACCAAGACCTTCACTGGGCTGAACTTTCAAACTTTTTCAAGATCATCTTGGAGTGAAGAACACAACTTCCTAGTAGTTGCCTTTTCTTCTTTTGATGCATTGTATTTTGAGGGGGGGTTTTGTTCCCAAATGGTTTTCCCTCTTTCCTAATTTTGTATTTAGTGTTCATTAGTTGCATTGTACATGACTACCTAGTATGGCCTAGTTGTCGTGGCTCATTTTTTATTACTCCATAGTGATGTTTAGGGGGGTTGTTGGAAATATTTATCTTTTCGACTCACTAGTTTAGTAGTAGTTGACTGGAGTAGTTCTATTTTAAAATTTTTATTTTTGACCATCACTATTATGCATGCATTCCTAAGAAAATATCACCGCTAGTTCGCTTTTCTTAATTATGGAATGTTATTTCCTATATGAGTGCATATCACTCATTCATTATTGATTAACTTGTTGGAGTAGTGTGAATACATTTTCTCATTCTTTCATATTGAATCTATCGTCCTTTTCTTGATAATATTTGTTTGTACTTGCTTTAGCTAAGTCTCCTATGCAGGTTTTGATGAAACATTGACATTTAGCACAAGTATAGCCTGGTTCGTCACTGGATCTATCCTCATTTCCAAGTATTCATCTGATGCAAGTTCAAGAAACTTTGTTGTGTCTGTAATATCATGGTCTACATACTTGAGCTGTGACACCTTCCCTAAAATATCTTCATCGATAATGACCCCATTTGGGATGCCGGGTGTCACCAATGGATACTTGGAATCCTTCTTCAATGTCATTAGTTATGCATCATCCTTCCTTGGCGGAATGTAATCCCTAGTAAACCTTGGCTCCAATGATGATGCTCCCAGAGTCTCCTCAACCTCGGGTGTTGTTTTTTATGTTCTCATTTGTGCATTCTTCGGTACGAACGTTGATACCTTCGGTGGTGCCATATTTGTAATCTAGTTACTAGCAGAAACTGCTTCGACTCTGTGGTTTTTCTCAGGCTTTGTAACACGGTTCTCGGTTTTCTCTTATTCACATGCAACTCCAAATAAAAATAACCAATGTTTGTCGACCCTCCACGACTTTTGTGCCCCTTTGCTAATTTTCCTTTTACCTTCCTTCCTATATTAATTGTCTCATCCATTATTACTTATTCATTCAATACTTTCTTTAAAGTTGCATTAATTCCAAATCTTTCGCTGGATTTTTGCCTTGATTTACGAGCCTGTCACGATTTTCGATGACTTTTTCCCTTTATAATGACACATCTCTATGTTGAGCTATCATTACTTCTTTTGAACCATCATTTCTGATTTTTAGTACCCTTAACGATCTTTATTCCTCATCCATGTAGTTTTCCAGCCTGCTTGTTCTTCCATGGCACAATCTCTTCTTCTGTGTGACTTCACTTCCTCGACGTGGTTTCTTCCATCTATGCAACCCTCACTTCTTATGCACAATTACTTTGGTTGTATTTTTTTTTTCCACTTTCTTTTTCTTTTTCTTTTTCCTACGATAATACACTACTATAGTACATAGGTTCTTGTGCAAGTCAGACTAGTGCGCAAATGAGCGACCGTCTCTATAAAGTTTCAACCGACTACCATTCACCATTCCTCCCGGGAATTCACCATTCAACGTTTCCAATTGAGCAACACCTGCCTCTGCCACATACTTAATTACATATGGTCCTAACCAATGCATTCAAAACTTTCTTGGATGGTGCATAAACTTGTTGTTGTATAGTAATACTAAGTCCCCCACTTGGAAATTTTTCTGTTTAATATGTCTATCATGCCATGCCTTTTCTCTTGCATTTTGGACTTGCTGATGGAACCACGCGACAAATAGGTCTTCCTCTAACTATAGAAATTGTGGAAATCTCTCCTCTATTGTGCCAAAGTTCGAAAGATCAATAATCATTGCATTGTGCAGGCTAAGAACAATAAACACCATCAACATTACTACTTCTTGTCCATAGACCAACCTAAAAGGTGTCTATCAAATCAACTTTTTACTTGTAGTCCTATATCCGCATAATACTGTAGGGGTCCTCAAGTCGCAATCATTCCTTCCTACGCTGGAGATTTTTGTCAGAGCATTCTACATAATTTTATTAAACACTTCTATTGTCCCATTGTCCCGAGGGTGATACAATGTACTCCTCTAATGATGAATTTGAAATTCCTCAGTCAATGTTGAAATCATCTTATTCAAGAAGTGTGTCCCTTGATCACTCAGTAGACTGCACAAGAATTCAAATCATGTAACTACATTCTCAAATAGAAATTGCGCAATAGTCTCCATGGTGCCGTCTGTGAGTAGTGCTACTTCTTTCCATCTGGTCAAATACTCTATCACAATGATTATATACCTAGCTCTTGATCTTCTCGCTAGTGGGTTGATCGGTCCAACAAAGTCTATTGCCTATTTATCGAACACCTGCAACATAACATGTGGGTGCAAAGGCATCTCATCCCTTTTGGATGGCTTTCCCACCCTTTGACAAACATCACATACCTAACATTATTATTTAGCATCCTTTTGAAGTATGGGCCACTGAATCCCTGCACACAAAATATTTTTCGCGGTCGCTTTACCTACGTAGTGTCCTCCTGCAATTCCTTTGCGCGCTTATGAGATTTTCATTAGAATTTCATGCTCCAACACACGACGTCTTAATATTCTATCAACACCTAACTTGTATAAGTTCCCTGCAATTAGCTGGTAGTCCGCTGATTTAACCACTAATTGTTTCTTTTGTGCAACTATCAGGTCTGAAGAGGCCATTCTTGTACTTAATAACTGCACAATGTTTGTGAAATAATCGTCCACCATTTCAACTACAAATAATTGTGCATCCGACAAGCTGTCATCTAGATTCCCTACATATTCTCCTGATAGTATGTGCAATAGGTGATCTAGTCTTGCATTCAACTTCCCTGGTTTCACAACAACCTCAAAATCATATTCTTGGAACAAAAACAATCATCTACATATTCTCCCCCCTAACACTGGCTTTTTCACTAAGTATCTTAGTGCATAATGGTCTATATACATCTTAAAATGAGATCCTAATAAATAATGTCTAAACTTCTGCAGCATATATCATTGCCAATCCTTCTCGTTCTATGCTAGTGTAATTATTTTCTGCTGTCGACAACTTCCTACTTGCAAAGACAATTGGATGGTCTATATCTCCTTCTCATGGATAAGATAATATTGCACCTAAATCTATGGAAAATGTGTCCACATGAACATGAAATTCCTTTCCCCAATATGGGAATATCAAAATTGGTGTTGTCACTAATTTATGCTTTAATGTATCTAGACCTTTTTGACAATCCTCATTCCACTGTAACTTGTCTTATTTCTTTAACAACTTCTCCATAGGTGTTATATTCTATGCATAACCCTTAATGAACTTATTGTAGTATCATGTATTACCTAGGGTTACTCTCAACTGTCTGACTGGTGTGGGTGGTTGTAAGTCCAAAATCGTTGCAATCTTGGTAGGATCCACTAATAATCCTTGTTTACATACCACATGGCCCAACAAAATTCCAAACAATGCACATAAAACACATTTCTTCAAATTTAGTGATATCTCACATTGTCTACACATATCCAACATTAACCCGAGTACTTCAATGTGATCTTTCAATAGACTAAACATAGTTCAATAATCTAAGTAAACTTCAAGGAACTTATGAATAAATTCCTTAAAAGTTGCGAAAACTACTCCTGTAAAAAACTGCAGGTGCATTCTTCATCCCAAAAGGAATTATTGTGTACTGATAGCTTACCCACTCTATCACAAAGGTAGTCTTATGTATGTCTTCTTGCACAATATTATCTGGTGATATCCTGAAAATCCATCTGTGAAATAATAGGCTTCCTGCCCTCCTACATTCTCTAGCACTTCATCTGTAAAAGGTGTTGGAAATGGATCATGCAAACATGCATAATTTAGATTCCTTAGGTCTACACAAATCCCGATTCCCCCTGTTTTCTTATCTTGCACTACCATTGGACTTATCCATTATGATTCCACCACTGGTTCAATGAATCAGGCTTCTAACATTCGGTCTATCTCTGCCTTTACCTTCTCTTTATATTTCAGATGCAGTCTGTAAGGTCTCTGTATTACTAGCTTAGCACCCGGTTGCAAAGGGATCTTCATTTCTCCTAACTCCACAACTATGCCTTTCATTTCTAAGAATGTAGTTGGGAATAGATCATGATACTCACACAGTAAATCTACAATCTTCTCCACAGTTTCATTATTCTAGTAATCACCTATTTGCACAAATTTTGGGTTTTCATTTGTCCCAATATTTACCTTCCATGTCTTTAATGGCTATGCATACACAACAAATTCAAGCTCTAGTTCTTACACTACACGTTCCCCCTCAGTTTCAGGTACTTGTATATTCCTTGGATCTTCCTCGTATTTTTCTTCTTTAGCAACATTATAACATTCTACTAATTCACAGATAGTCATAGAAGCTTTGGGTGCACTACACACAGGTACTACCTCCATTGTCCCTTCTTCTAAAAATATCTTGGTTCTAATGAACCATGACACTGCGTCTAGTAATGGATATTCAAATGTAAATGTTACCTTAAACCTTTGAATTAGTTGGTCCCAATTCATCGTTTCTCTGCATTTCTAGTTCTAGGCACCAGTTCTTAGGAATTGTATCCAATGTATGTATAAACTTGTGCATCCATTCCTTCTTCAATATCGAACTCCATATGTTCCTGAACTGCGAAATATGATATGTTGGGTCACCTACTCTTGTATATTTCTGCACAGTATACTCAACCTCGGTACCAAATCTAACTTGCATCAATCTTCTACATTACTACCAGTCTTCTATTCCATCTTTGTGTGCAACCCACCGTCTGGCTGTAGTGACCTTCAAGACAACATCTGATGCTAACAGTCTTTGTTGTTCAAGTATCTGAAACTAAAACACGTTTACAAAAGAACTTAGACCATTCAAACCATCATACTTGGGTGGATCACGTAACTCCATTCCAATCCAACACAATGATCGAGTAACGTGGTCACATCGTCTGGTTGATACTTCATGCATCCATTGTTGCCAATGTTCCAGACCTTCCTCTGAGTCCAACGCACATGAGATAATGCGTCTCCAACTTAGTGCACCATCTTCAACGGGGTTAACAGAGTCATCCATTTGCGCAATCATATTATACAATTTTTCAATTTCATTCCCTTTTGTGGGATCTATGTACCTCTTCCCTTCTGTCGGAAATGGTGGTAAATTTTAAATCTCCTACCTCAAATATCATTTCCCTTCTCTTCAGACTAATAATTTCTTGATTGTCGAAGTCCCATTCTAACACCATTAGTGTTGGATATGGTTGAATATCATTCATGTTTTAGATGACTTCGAAGTCTGCTATACTGCTTACCCTATCTATATTCACATTTATCCCCATCAAACAACCAATTGGTACTATCTTGTGTTGGTTTGTTAATCTTAATTGACCGAGAGACCAAATTAACTCAGGTTTCCCCATAATTTCCCATATTTTCTTTGGTAACACATTTACATCAGAACCTAACTCTAAAATGACATTGTCCACATCATATTCCCCAATCTACGCACTTAGTCTGAACTCTCTATTGGTCCTCTTTTTGCATAGTACTTGATTCACTACCCTCTGTGCGGTAGGAATTTCCCTTTCTCATGTGCAGTGATCAATCATTTCACATAATGCATTCAACGTAGTTTCGTCTTTCATCAATTCTACACAAATTCTCAGAAACTCTCTTAGAGTACTTACCTTCTCAAGTGGATTTTCTGGTACAGTACAATCACATACTGGAGGCATGTCGACCACAAGAGGCGTAGATGATGTTGATGCTACCCAATCTAGTCCTAGTATATCTTTTCTTGTCCTCTGATACATCTCCTTTTCTCGTTGAGGGTTAAATTTAGGCATAGATCCTGTTGATTTCCTCACCCATTTCTCAACTTTCCTCCCTTTGTTCATCACATCATCCCTTGTTCTGGCTCCCCTACGCATGACAACTACTATTCTAGGTCCTTCATTGCATTTCTCGGTTGATATCTGTTGTACGTTTTTATTTGGGTTTTGGTTCTAATTCCCTCTTTCTTGCCACTTCGGAAGTAGTTGAGGAAAATATTCTATCGCATGATTCAATTCTCTACAATATGTGTAGGTTTTACAAGGATTTAGGTAGTCTCAAGCTAAGTGTCCCAGTTGATTACAATTGTAGTAGATTATTGGGCCTCTACCTACTCTTCCAAATCTTCCTCTGCCTCGACCTCTTCCAAATCCTCCTTGGTTTCCTGGATTAAATCCTTTGTGATTATTATACTGTGGACCACCTCCTTATGTTGCAACATTTTCCTCCTGAATCCTATACATATCTTAAGTGTGCTCTCTCATCAAATCGAATGGGCAACAATCCTTCTCTTTGTTCTCGACTGACTTGCAAAAGTCACAAAATCAATTCCTTGGCGTACTATGGTATTTCTGTAGCAATGGACAATCATGCAGATGATGTCCCCATGTTTTAGATATTTCACAGTATCCTCCTCCTAGTAATGGTTTTGGTGCCCCAGTTGCCAAATACTGCGCAAAGGTTGGGCATTCGTTGTTATGGTGGCCTTCAGTCCTACACTTGGTACACCATACTTGTTCTCGCTTCTCCTTCCCTTTTGTTAGCTCTGCTAATTGAATGGTCAAGGAAACTAACTATGTTTGGACTTGCGCCATCTCCCCACCGTCTCCTACAGGGGATGCTTCTAGTTTCATCACAATATCCAAAGCTTCAGGTTGCAACACAACCTTCTGTTGTATCAATGGGCAACAAATGTGTGGCGATAATCCTGCAATAAACCATTCATGGTGTTGTTGATTAGGAATTTGAAATGTCAATCTACCCATCAAATCCTTAAATCTTTGATCATAATCCCAAACTGAATCAATATGCACCTATTTGATTCCTTCAATTCTGTGATGTATTGTGACTCAGATTTCGGTTTCTTGAACCCTTTCAATAATACTTGCCTATTTTTTGTCAGTGCCATTGTTTGACCAGTTGGTGTAGTACTCTATAGTTTCATGTACCATACTAATGCGATACCTCTAAATGTTGTTTTTACTTGCGCAATATTTACGGCCTCATCTTGGACATTCTTCGCATCCCAAATTGTCTCACATGAAAATATATTTGTTCTGGGTCCTTCGAACCAACTCCCTGGAACTCAGGCAATATCAATGTGTTGTCTAAACCTGCCATGTGGTTTTTTGTTATACCTCCCCTTGGTGGTGCTGGTTGAATCTGACTCGACACATTACTTCCACTGCTTTGGCTACTAATACTATGTCTTCCTACACTAACTATAAGTTCTTTTGACAAATCTTCAAATGTTATCTCAGATCCAGGTGACACACACGGGGTCGTGGAATCGACACATGATCCAGTCTGAGTAGGACTTAGTGGCTCTTCTATTATAGGACTGAATTGAGACTCCTCTTCCTCTCCTTTTGTGTGTGATATCTCTATGATATGGACTATTGTGCAAGGTCCTCTCCACTCATACTCACTACATAACTCTCCTTTCTTAGCCCCGGTCTTCAACCTCTTGTACCTTCTTCCATTTTGCAGTACTCCAAACTTGTCTTCTTCCTATGATATTCATTCCTCATTTCTCTACATCCTCAATCCCTCCCTCCCTTTTTCATTCTTTCCTACCTTCAGATTATCCCTTGGTCATCCCCTTGTTCCCCTATGTGCACGAAGCCCCTTAGCAATCAGACTCATTGTCATCACACATTTGTCACACAACAACATCTTTATCTAGATACCCAATGCTTTCATAAACCTTACGTGCAAACCCTTGAAGAAATCCCTTTCTGCAACACTGTATGACTATATACAATCTATTGCAAATTCTGTAATAAAACCCCCAAGTATGTTTTTCAACCAAAAATCAACTACGCGGGAAGTCGTATTACTTACAAAATTCAATTATCTTACCAACTCAGGAGTCTAGTTCATCGGCGCTGCAGTACAATATCTCCCAGTATTCTTCACTAATCTTTCTAACCATTTAGTGAAAATAATCGGAAATTCACCAAAGAAAATATCATGCATCTCTATGAACACATACCTTTGCAACCACTGTTCGTCTCTCCTCTGAGGGTTTCTATTCTCTCCTTAGGAAAATTCTCGTTCCTTCCTTTTCAAACATTCAACAATCTCTTTCTTTTTTGGCCTCCAAAACATTCCCTCAATTATAGATTTCGGGTCTCAACAACGAAACCATTTGTTGGCGGACATTTGTAAGACCCTAGGTTCAAGTTATATAACCAACAAAACCCTTCAAATATCGACCCTTTCAGCATCACCTGCATGCATGTGAAGTCTCACCCGAGGTATCTATTTGGACTGCAGGAACCAAGTTTCTGCAGAGATGAGGGGATGTGAGGTCATCAAAATATTCATTGATACTTATATACCTTGTGAAAAATATTATGTGCCTCTTATCCCTTGATTAATTAGTAACTCAATTATACAAAACCATTATAATGCACACTATGAAACAAACCATTCATTGGAACATTCATAATTATTGTGCATCACTCATATAACAAATAGAGCCAGATCTAATAATGCATGAACAAAATATCCATAAGCAATCATAAACAAGACACATTCAAACACAAAATTTATCGTGGTTCACCCAATCCTTGGGATATGTCCACAACGACTGGCTTCTTTATTATTCTTCATGCAATTCATCTCAGGCTTGTGCATTGTGCTACATTGGATACATCATGATATCATTCCCCATCCTGCCTAGTTGCTATGTAGTGCAAGACTCCCTCTGCAAACTCTCCCATGAACCTTCATAAATAGACTCTTTCTCATTATCAGCCTATTCTCTCAGCCTCAACATCAACAACCTATTCTTCAATAGCCTATTCTTCCCAATCTGTTACATATTTAGACATAGAGTTCAGGGTTCAAAACCCTACTAGTTTATCCCAAAACCCTATGGAAACTCATTATGACTCATTACAACTCATGAAAACACATAGTTTGTGTGTTACTTTCATGTCTTCACACCTGCATGCTACTTTTCCTTCCTTTTAACCTGCATGTTTATTTTCCTTCCTTTTTGCTTGCATGTTGCTTTTCTTGCTTTAGCACAAACTGCTTGGACTTCCGCTTTGACCCTGCAAACTTCTCCCTTTTATGCTTTCGCACATGCTCCTCAAATTCAGTTATTCAACATGCTTGTCTAACAACCATCACCTCTTAGGAATCAATGGTGCCCATTGCATCAAGTCCCTCCATAATATGTGGAAACTTCCATTGAATTCAACTCTTGGTGAACCACTTGCATTGATGAATGAGATGCCCTACTTTGACAACCCAATATAGTTGAACGTTTTGTTGGTGGGTTCCCTTCATATTGGTCTCCATGATCCATTCAATTTTCACCTACTCCATACATTTAGTATTGATTCCTAGAGGGGCCAAGTTCTCAACCACCTCCGAGGTGTCTAAAAGAGGTGGAAAATATGGTTGAAGCAACTCCACATGAAATACATGGTGCAAGCCAATGAAAGGGGGGATACTTAATTCAAAACAATTCTCACCCATAACCTTGGTGATGGTGTAAGGCCAATATCAAAGTGGAAAAATCTTTCGATGGGGTCCTATGAGGCCCTCTTTCTACAATTTCAACCATACCTTATCTCCACATGAAACTTGTGTGGAACTTGATGTTGATCATGACACTATTTTTACTTGGCATCGAATTTTTGTAAAATATTATGAACTTGTTTTTAGATGTGCTACATCCATTCAAAAAATTTAGTTGTTCTATTAGCTTCGATATGATCATGGGAGGATTCTTCCTATGTATATGCAAAGGGTGGAGCTATGTCAATTAGGGCCGAAGGATGGAACCCCAATCATACCTAAAAAGGGTTATGGTCGATAGAGCTGTGAAGGGATCTATTGTAGATATGTTGAATGTATGGAAGGCTCACATCCCATGTTCATGTATGTTTGAATTTGTACATTCGCAAGATATGTACAATCATTCTATTGAATACCTTTGTTCATCCATCAATTTGTGGATGGAAGGTAGTCAATTTGGTTATCTTGGTGTCCATCATTAACCACATGATGGACCATAAAGTATTTAGGAACCTATTGTACCTATTTGAAATAATGGTCTATGGGAGCCTGACGTGAACCCAAACATGTTTGAAGAACTTAGAATGGGCCTCTACTACGATACTCTTCTTGCAGGGTGTTAAAATGGCCACCTTAAAGAATTGACCAACAACCACAAAACATAGTCATTTTCCATGATTGGTTTAAGGCATGATGGATATGTAGTACATGGAGATGAACTCTCATGGTCTATCCGAGGTAGGAAGAGGAGCGTAAAACCACCACTTCTTGATGGCAAGTTTGGAAATGGTATAGGTAATGGAATATATGATATACTTGCCAATGTCTTGAAGGAACACATATTTGACCTAGATGGCATAAAAGTTCATCTCGAAGATGATAGTCTAAGACTAGT
>SNQJ01S0075596.1:33639-55694 GCA_010110895.2 Picea sitchensis
TATTCCCCTCTCCTCCTCTCACACTCTCTTTCTTCCTCTCTTTGCATCCCTCCTCCATACATTTCAAGGAAAGAAATGGCCTTGACCTAGACATGTCAATAACTAGACCTAAACCTAGACATAACAAGACCTAGACGTGGCAAGACCTGGAGCATGACCTAAACCTATACGATGACCATGACATAGACCTAGACCATGACCTAGAGCATGCCATAGAGTTAGAGTTAGATTTAGATGATGACCCAAATCTTGATGTAGACCATGACCTAGACCACCACATAGAGCTAGATCTAGATTTAGACGTTGACCTAGAGCTTGACGTAGACCATGACATAGACCCTCCTATCTCCATCTAAGCCTAGGAATAACTTATACTCAATCCTTAACCCTCTCTTAATCGACCCCTGAGTGCACTATGCATATACTTTGTGTACAACCCTTGCACCCACATCACCCACATCACCCACATCTTGGTGCTCTAACCATTGCTCTATCCTTGAAAACACTTTCAATACTAACCCCTTAGGCCTTAGTTATCCCCATACCCCTATACATCTTTATTCATAAATATGTTTGGTGTATATTAAATGCTATATTCGTTGCATTAAGAGCGTGCACACACTACTATGAATTTATTGAGTTTTAGTTGTTGGTCATTTATGCTCAGCAGAAACCCACGTGCATTCCTAGAACACACACATGCTTTAGTGCGCATACATTCTAGGAATGTGCGTGCATTCCTTCTGGGCATTTTTTGGTGCCAATCACACCCCACCTCATTTATCTCTTGGTCGACAAAAATATTTGACAACTTCAGACAAAAAAAACCCACACAGACATGTTTTACGTATTTTAATGTTCTTGTTAGATTCATAGAGACTTTTGTGCTATTTCCATACCATTGTAGGAAAATTTGGAAGACAACTTTGTCAAGTGCAATTGGAATTGTTGTTTGTATCTACTTGTGTCTTCTTGGAATTGGAAGACAAATTTTTCCAAGTGCAATTGGAATTGTTGTTTGTATCTTCTTGTGTCTACTTGGAATTGTAAGACAAATTTGTCCAAGTGCAATTGGAATTCTTGTTTGTATCTTCTTGGAATTGGAAGACAATTTTTTCCAAGTGCAATTGGAATTGTTGTTTGTATCCTCTTGTGTCTTCTTATAATTGGAAGACAAATTTGTCCAAGTGAAATTGGAATTGGAATTATTAGATGTGTCTTATTTTGTAATACAAAAACAAATTTCTCCACTTGGTTGTGCCTTATTACATAATACAAAGAAAAAATTGTGGTGGGTGTTTGGAAGCCAATTTTTATCTTTAAACACGGGGAACCACCAGATTCAAGAAAGAAAGTCCTCGAGAAAAAATAAACCGATCGAAAAGGTAGAAGAATAAAGAGAAAAACCAAAGTTACGTATGTCAAAGCGTAGGATTTCAGAAGATGGAAATCCAATTTCTAGCGGAATAGATGATGCTATTGTTTCTCCTCCATCACCAGAAGCAAAGCACAAGAGTTAATTAGAGATAAATCCAAACAATATCTCATCAAGACAACTTTTTGTGGATGACCGGATGATGGAAGATTTGCTTGGAGCTGATTATACAATGGATGAAATTAGAGAAGCAACTGGAGTACAACATTGTGGTGAAGAAGGTCTCGTGGTGCAATCTCTTGTTGGACAGTCAAATGTTCCTGAAACCAGACAATCCCATGTCCACTCTCCTCTCACATTTGATATGTCAGTGATTAAAGGGGAAATAACTTCAACATTGTTAACTCCATAATAGGGAGGTCAAGAGTTCCAGAGTAGGGGTTCATCGTCCCTACCTAGATTGAGCACTGCGTGGTGAATAACTCCTAAACACATTCAGGCCGATGAAAGTGGTTTACCATCACTTGAAGGTAAGTTACCTAACCATACTATTTTTTATCACTCTTCTAAAATCATTCAAGAATATTTTGAACCAAAATCTGATGCTGCTAAATGTAAATTATTTTTATCTTTGTTAAAATCTAGAAGTTTGACTATTGTTAGGAGAATTTTAGGCATTAAAACAGTGAAAAGTGTGAAAACAAGTCATCATATTGTTAAAAACCTTGTAGATTCTTTTAAAATAATTGGTAAGAAGTCTTGGTCCAAAGACCACAATGCATCCCGACGTGTCTTGTCCCAGTCAATTGTTAGCAAAATCACAAAAAAACATCGTTTTCTACAACAAACCTCTCACCTCTTGAAATGAAATGTAAAAAACCTTAGAAATTATACTCATAAATGAGATATCTTTGACATGGGCACCCCAACAGATTTGTGGGCCTTCACTAAAAGGATACCTCATTTTGATATGAAGTTAATTGGAGCAGTTAAGGGACTAGTTCAGGATTTCTAGCATGAGAACACAAGGCCTTCTTCCAACCAAAAAGATGTACTAAAATTAAGAATGGGATCTAGGGACCGTGAACCCCATATTAAACACTTTCTTGACATTACACAAACATAATTGTATGAGATATTGAAAATAATACATAATGCACTTAACTTAGGCCAAAGATCTTTCCATAAATGCAAACCTTGGTATGTTTGAATAAACATAATTCGTAACACGCGTTGTTGTAGATATCACATTGAGTATGGTTATTATTATGACACACACACATACACACATGTATATATATTTTTCTGTGTTTTGCATAACACCATTTTGCAGGAATGCCCAGTTATATTTTCGTTGTCGTCATCTAGAGACTTTATTCACAACATCTTGTGTACAAGATTAGAGGGTTTTACATTTTATCAAAAAATATGCTTAGATGGAACATGCCCCAAGTGTGGTGGAATGACATTATTGAGAAAGTGCATCCATGTAAGCGATGAGTATGAATTGGGGAGGAAGGAGGTTGCCTTGCAAAGCTTTAAATATGTGACATACGATATTGATGGAGGACAAGAAAGAAAAAAAAAATACAATTGGTTACTTCCCAAGTACGAGTTTGTGATTTCATGAAGGACTTCGTCGAAAAGACACAACATTATGTTCAACATGTCCATGTGGCTCGATGGAAAGACATACATTTTAGAATATGCAGAGATACATTTCCTATTGGTACTGTGTAATTAGTGGTTGATTTTGCTGAGAACTACACCCTTCAACCACAAAATGAGATTCAAAGCCAATATTATCACTCAGAGCAGGTCAACATAACGATACATATCACATACATGCATGGATCAGATAGTAATGAACACAACATAGTTATATTGAAAGAGTATCACTTATACATAAGCGATGATTGATGCCATGACTTAGCCTATGTACAACAATGTTTTCAGTTGTTGTATAATCACCTTAAGGAGAAGAACATACATATGGATCAACATTGGATTTGTTTAGATGGTTGCGCAGGCCAATTAAAAAATGCTCATGTATTTCAGTGGTTGTGTATGTTGCACAAAAAACTAAAGGTACCACACATTTGGAACTATTTTGAGTCTGGGCACGGGAAATGGGAGCATGATGGAGCATGTGTGTGCATAAAAAGAGCATTACATAGGAAATAAATGAATTTCACTACTACTTCCCTCATTCGAGATGCAAAATCCATTGTTGAATGGTGTTGTTTAGTAATGGGAGAGGGAACAAGAACCCATGAAGACGAATCAAACAAGAAAGGAAATGTACATAGATATTTTTTGGAGGTGGTCGATGTAGATCGATCCCAGTGGTATGAATGCAAAACAATCCAGGGAATTCATGGATTCCATTCAGTTAGAACATCAGACAATGCAATAGTTGAAATATGGATGAGAAAACTCTCTTGCTTCTGTGGTCCATGTAGTAGTAATGAATGGGATGATTGTGAATCGACATACTGGGTTGATAGATGGGATCATGTATCACTCCCCATTGGTCAACGTATAATTATGGAATTATCCCAATTGGAGGAGGACTAATCAAGTATTTCAACAGATTATGATAATGTATAATATCTCATACTGCTAGGTTCGTTGAATCCTTCTATTAAATTTTGAATAACTAGAATTAATGTTTTATGCTTTGGTCATTACGTGGATTCACATTTTGGCACTCCATTTTTTGCAGGACACATATATGCAGTGGTTTCCCAAAGAGATAATGAATGGGGCACTGATTATTGGTTGGAACGATTCTTAGAGGGAAATAAAACCCTCGTGCGATTAATAATAGACTCTGAAGGCATTGAATTTCCGATTGGGTCCATGGTTATTAAAGGAGAATGTCTAACACAGGATGAAAGAACATGAAAGAAAGGTGATTATGTATTTCAAGATTATAAACAAGGTCAAGTAGTATACCACTTTACAAACTTGGTTATTGGTACAAACCTCTGCTACAAACAATGCCAAGAAATAACTGATCAAAGGTACGATACTTATTGCCTTACTCTAAGCACGAGAAATTAATGGAAGCTGTCAATATTAGAAGTGATATCGATGGTCTACTTGAATGACCATCTAGGTATGTAAAACGAATAATTTTGTCTTCATTTTGAATGATGTTAAAATATTTGTAATGCTGTTAAAATATACCCTGCCTTAAAATATACCCATGGCATGCCTTGATTTTCCATGCCTTGCCTTGCTTTCACTTTCCTTGCCTTGCCTTGCCTTTCCATCCCTTCACTTGCCTTACCTTGCCTTTCCATCCCATCACTTTCCTTGCCTTGCCTTGCCTTTCCTTTACTTGCCTTGCTTTTCCTTCACTTGCCCTGACATGCCTTGCCATGTATTTCCTTGCCATCCCGTCACTTCTCTCTCCTTCACTTACCATGCTATGCCTTCACTTTCCTTGCCTTGCCTTCACTTTCCATGCCATGTCTTTCCATTCCATGCCTTTCCTTCACTTTCCATGTCTTGTCTTTCCATACCATGCCTTGCCATCCCATGCCATGTCATGCCATGCCATTCCTTGCCTTCATTTTCCATGTCTTCCCTTTTGCATGCCATGCCATGCCATACCATGCCATTCCTTTCCATGCCATGCCTTTCCATACCATTGCACGCCTTTTCATACCATTGCATTCCTTTCCATGTCGTGTCTTTCCATACCATGCCATGAATTTCCATGCCTTGCCTTGCCATTCCATGCCTTGCCATGCCATTCCATGCCTTCACTTTCCTTGCCTTGCCTTGCCTTCACTTGCCTTGAATTTCCATTCATTCCTTTCCTTGCCTTTCCATTCATGCCTTTCCTTACCTTTCCTTGCCATTCATGCCTTACCATGCCATGCCATGCCTTGCATTGCCTTGCCATGCCTTTCCTTTCCTTGCCATGCCTTGCCTTACCTTACCATGCCATGCCTTACTTTCACTTTCCTTTCCTTCACTTGCCATGCCATGCCTTCCCATGCCTTGCCTTCACTTTCCTTTCCTTTTCTTTCCTTCACTTGCCTTGCCTTCACTTTCCTTCACTTGCCTTTTCTTCACTTTCCTTGCCTTCACTTGCCTTGCCATTCATGCCTTTCCATTCATGCCTTGCCTTACCTTTCCATTCATTCACTTTCCTTCACTTGCCTTGCCATTCATGCCTTTCCTTACCTTGCCATTCATTTCCTTGCCATGCCTTGCCTTGCCTTACCATGCCATGCCTTGCTTTCACTTGCCTTGCCTTCACTTTCCTTCACTTGCATTTCCTTCACTTGCCATGCCATGATTTCCCACACCTTTCCTTGCCATGCCATGCCATGCCATGCCTTGCCTTGCCTTGCCTTGCCTTTCCTTGCCTTCACTTGCCTTGCCTTGTCTTACCATTCCATGCCTTTCTTTGCCTTGCCCTGCCATTCCATGCCATGCCTTGCCTTTCCTTGCCCTGCCATTCCATGCCTTGCCATGCCTTCACTTGCTTTGCCTTGCCTTCACTTGATTTTCCCTGCCATTCGTGCCTTGCCTTGCCTTTCCATTCATTTCCTTGCCATTCCTTGCCATTCATTTCCTTTCCTTACCATGCCTTGCCTTGCCATGCCATGCCTTTCCTTGCCATGCCTTGCTTTCACTTGCCTTGCCTTGCTTTCACTTTCCTTGCCTTCACTTGCCTTGAATTGACTTACCATGCCATGCCATGCTTTTCCATGCCATGCCATGCCTTACCTTTCCATGCCATGCCTTCCCATACCATGCCTTGCCTTCACTTTCCTTGCCATGTCTAGCTTAACAAGGTGTTAAATTGTCAAACATATGTAATAAGCACCGAGCAAAAACCTAGTACTGGAGATACTCCAACAAACGGTTTTCTGGTGGACATAATTGTAAGTTTTAAACCTGTGAACTAAAGCAATGCATACAAATTCTTAAGCAAAATAGGAATTAATCAATGGCTCATACACATAGTACACAGAGATTTATGCTGGAAACTCTTAACCGGGAGAAAACCAACCTTCCTTGGTGCCACACCTTTCAACTCTTCATTGTATTAATTTCACCATTCACCATACAATATATACAATGTTTTAGGTATTCTGTAGCTACCAAAACCCTAATCCCTTAATCCGAGATTAATTTAGAAAACCGCTAAAAATAGCAAAATCCGCTAAAATAGAAAAAACCGTCCAAAAAACAATTCTGGGGTGCTGCCCCAAACCCTGTCGGCTCCGGGAGAACGTTGCGTGTAACCAGGGGTTGCCAAGCCTGACCCCCCAGGGACCCCCTAGGAAAGCGCTCGATGCACACAACACAAAGTGCAAAGGAAGTTGGGATCGTCAGACGCAGTTGTCTAATCTAACACGTCCACACACACACATGCAAAGAATATAACACATACCCAATAATAATGACATTGAAGGGGCCCCCTTAGTTGAAAATCGATGCTCTGGATCCAATGCAACTGACGATTCACCCATTCGAGTCCCGGTTTGAGTTTTATCGTGAGTTGAAACTCACCTCCTCAAGTCATTCAGGGACATGTGGCCAATTTGGTCTGGGGCATAAAATCCAAACCGAGTGGCATAACAAAGTTTTGTAGGCTCCCACAAGTCTATTTGGCCAAGGCTGACTAGACTACACTACCCACGAATGCCCAACACAACATTCTTGAAAATCGACCTCCTCTTCAGAAATTGCACTATGCCTCATTGAACAAAACCTTAGTGCTGAAGATACTCCAACAAACGCTTTTTCGGTGGACAAAATGACAGTGGAGGGGACCCCCTATTTAAAATCCAGTGCTCCAGATCCAATGCAATTGACGGTTCACCATCCGAGTCTCGGTTTTAGTTTTATCGCGAGTTGCAATTCGCCCCTTCAAGCCATTCAAGGACATGTGGCCAATTTGGTCCGGGGGCATAAAATCAAACCGAGCGGCATAACATAGTTCTATAAGCTCCCACAAGTCTATTTAGACAAGGCCCATGTGACTACATTACCCAAAAATATCCGACACAGTGTTCTTGAAAATCGACCTCCTCTTCAGAAATTGCACTATGCCTCATTGACCAAAACCTTAGTGCCGAAGATACTCCAAGAAATGGTTTTCCTGTGGATGGAATGACAACGAAGGGCCCCCCTTAGCTGAAACCCGGTTCTTTGGATCCAATGCAACTGGCGGTTCGCCCATCTGAGTCTCGGTTTAAGTTTTATCGTGAGTTGCAACTCGCCTCCTCAAGCCATTCAGGGACATGTGGCCAATTTGGTTCAGGGGCATAAAATCCAAACCGAGCGGCATATTGAAGTTCCGTAAGCTCCCACAAGTCTATTTGGCCCAGACCCACGTGACTATACTACCCACAAATTCCCAACACAATGTTGTTGAAAATCGACCTCCTCTTCAGAAATTGCACTATGCCTCATTGAGAAAAACATTAGAATTCTCATGCAAGTATTTTTATATAAGATATATGGGATAACAAGTTGTAGAATTGCATGCTTAACGAATCCTTTGATTGTAGTTTTTATGTATTAAACTTTTTCATTTAGTACAAACATTATTTACGTATTAAACTTGTTCATTTAGTCAAGGCATGACATGACATGGCAAGTGAATGCAAGGCAAGACATTGTAAGTGAAGGCAAGGCATGGAAAGTGAAGGCATGCCAAGGCATTGTATGGAAAGGAATGGCATGGCAAGGCAAGGCATGAAAATACATGACATGGCATGGTATGGAAAGGTATGGCATGGAAAGGCATGCAATGGTATGGAAATGAATGGCATGGTATGGAAAGGCATGGCATGGAAAGGGCAAGTCATATCAAGTGAAGGCAAGGCAAGGCATGGAATGGCATGGCATGGGATGACATGGCAAGGCATGGGATGGCAAGGCATGGTATGGAAAGACAAGACATGGAAAGTGAAGGCAAGGGAAGGCATGGCAAGGCATACCATACTATACCATCCCAAGGCAAGGAAAGACATACCATACGATACCATACCATACCAAGGCAAGGCAAGACATACCATACCATACCATACCATACCATGAAAACACATGCCAAGGCAAGGAATACCATATCATACCACACCATACCATACCTTGCCTTGCCTTGCATACCATACCATACCATGGAAGGCAATGGCAAGGCAAGGTAAGGAATACCATACCATACTAATGCATATCATTTCCATTGCCAATGCATACCATATCATACCATTTCCAATACATACCATTGCCATTGCCAATGCATACCATACCATACCATACCATACCATACAAGGCAATGGCAAGGCAATGCATACCATACCATACCAAGACAATGCATACCATACCGCATCATATCATAACAAGACAATGCATACCATACCATACCATACAATGGAAAGGCAATGCATACCATTTCCATACCATACCATACCATACCAAGACAATGCATACCATACCATACCATTGCCAATGCATACCATACAATGGCAAGACAATGCATACCATTTCCATTTCCAATGCATACCACATTGTCAATGCATACCATTTCCATTGCCAATGCACACCATACCATACAATTTCCAATGCATACCATACAAGGCAATGGAAAAGAAATGCATACCATACCATACCATACCATACCATGCAAGGCAATGGCAAGGCAATGCATACCATACTATACCATTTCCATTGCCATTGCCAATGCCAATGCATACCATACCATTGCCAATATATACCATACAATGGCAAGGCAATGCATACCATTGCCATTGCCAATACATACCATACCATACCATACCATTTCCAATGCATACCATACAAGGCATTGGCAAGACAATGCATACCATACCATGCAAGACAATGACAAGGCAATGTATACCATACCATACCATACCATACCATTTCCATTTCCATTGCCAATGCCAATGCATACCATACCATACCATACCATACAATACCATTGCCAATGCATACCATATAATGGCAAGGCAATGTATACCATTGCCAATGCATACCATACCATACCACTGCCAATGCATACCATAGAAGGAAATGGCAAGGAAATGCATACCATACCATACCATACCATACCATGGAAGACAATGGCAAGGCAATGCATACCATACCATACCATGGAAAATTTTAGGGGCTAAATTTCGCCCATTCGCTAATTTTCCATACTTTTTCCAAAAAAAAAAATCGCCAATTTCTATTTTTTCTAAAAAGGATTTGCCCGGATTCTATAGAATAAAACTATTTCACCTTAAAAATTGCCAAAATTTTATAGAAACTATATAAAATCCTTAGAAATCTGAATATTTTTACAAAAATATCGCCAAACATTTTAAGACAAATTTCCATCCTTAACATTATCCCTATACCATACCATACCATTCCATTGCCATTTCCATTGCCAATGCATACCATACCATACCATACCATACCATTGCCATTGCCAATGCATACCATACCATACCATACCATACCATTTCCAATGCATACCATACAAGGCAATGGTAAGGCAATGGAAAGGCAATGCATACCATACCATACCATACAAGGCAATGGCAAGGCACTGCATACCATATCATACGTGTCAGAGAATTCATAATGCTTCAGAAGGATCTGGGTGGATCTTATACTCCAGATGATCAGGATGGACTTGGAAAATGCTCAAAATTCAAGTGTTTCAAATTCACTAAAAAATGACATCATCATGTAGAGCTCACCATTAGCTTTCTAACGGTGTGAACGACGCCTCAAACAGAGTCTGTATGAAAAAGTTATGTAAGGTCAAAGTTTTGTCAAATGACAAAAGTCAAAGCAAAGGTGACACATGTCACCACTGCATGGGTGACATGTGACACATCCTACTGGCACACATGGAAGGCTCTGGAAAGGACACATGGTAGCTATACATGCAGATGTGGATCAATCAATAGTTGACAAGTGACACAATCTCCATTTAACATGTGGCAAAGGACGACCAATGAAAAGCTGCCACGTGGTAGCCTCCTATTGGCCAAATTGGTTTCAATTCGTTTAAAAGTTTGATGGAGGTGAAGGGAATCGAAACACCGACCTCCTACCACCATATGTTGCTTATTCTATACATGACAAATAATATATTTAACTTCTTAATTTGTTAAAGACCGCGGGGGTAACCATTATACAACTACCACACCACACACACACACACCACACACACACACACACACACACACACACATATATATTTGTTATAAAAAAAAAAATACCATATGTTATATATGTGCGCGCCAACTCCAGTTCATATGCCACGTACCCTATTAATATGGGGTTTTGTTATTACATGTTGCAGACTATTATAAAGTGGGTTTTGTAATATAACAACTCATATGCCATAGTTAATATGGCATGTAACTAAATATGCCATGCGACCTATATTAATTTGGGTTTTGTTTTAATATGCTATTTTAAAATGGCTTAAACAACAAACCAAGCTCATTCTATTTGCTCAAATGACAAGATGCCAAAACAAACTAACGAAGTGGGTTATTTGTAATTCATAATATTTGTTATGTAAAGATGCCTTTTGGGCTATAAAAAGGCCCATACCCTCATGTAATGGTACATCTTGTGTTAGCACAACTTATGTGTGCAAGTTCTCCTTATGTGTGAAAGAACAAGTGCTCTATTCATGCCAAGAACTATGTTCTAAGTTATTTTTATGCAGCATGGATTTCAAGATAAGTGAAGATTGTATGTATTGTTTTGCGCACTGAAGGGAGTTTAAGGCACTTTAACAAAAAATAGTTGTGTTTATAGTCGTTTCTACACTCTTTTCCACAAGGAGTTCATATTTGAGGTCCTTTTTGACATCCAAGCAATGAATTTTCAGCTGATTTCCTTGCTTCGTGTGTCAAGGGGCATCCAAAGCACTGTGACGAAACATAGTCAATATTGTACTCATCCTTCTCAATTTTTTTCGAGAGGATCGCAAAGGTGATGTCCTTTTTTGCATTAGAGCAACATATTTTAAGGGTGTCTTCGACTCTTGTAATGTAAAGCTATCTTATTTGTACTTTCAACTATTATTGAGCTTTTATAAGAGTGGTCTCGCTGGTTGGAAGTGGACCCAGAGATAGTCATTGTTGTATGGATATTATTACTGCTTTCATGTGATTCCGTTTTCTCATGTATGATTATGCAAGTTATGTTCTTCAACTTGTGTTTGGTTCAATTCACTTCCATGCTATAAGCACAGTTAATAAAGATTCTTGGAATAGGAAAGTGGTGTTGAACTTTATGATATTTTCAGTTCAGATCAAGTAGTGCATGAGTTCTACCCATTTTTAGATCAACAAGGCATACCATACTATACAATACCATACCATACCATGCAAGGCAAGGTAAGGCCATAAAAGGCATGACAAGGCATGGCAAGGAAAGACAATGCATACCATACCATACCATATCATGCAAGGTTATGGCAAGGCAATGCATACCATACCATACCATACCATACCATATCATGCAAGGTTATGACAAGGCAATGCATACCATACCATACCATGCAAGGCAAGACAAGGCAATGTCATACCATACCATTCCATGCAATAAAAAGGCAATGCATACCATACCATACCATACTATACCATACCATGCAAAATAAGGCAAGGTCATGCAAGGCAATGGGAAGGAAATGCATACCATACCATTGCCAATGCATACCATACAAGGCAATGACAAGGCCATGCATACCATACCATACCATTCAAGACAATGGAAAGGAAATGCATACCATACCATACCATACCATACCATACCATGCAAGGCAAGGCAAGGCAAGGCATACCATACAATACCATACCATACCATGCAAGGCACAAGGCCATGCAAAGCATGGAAATGCATGGAAAGGCAAGGCAATGCATATCATAACATACCATACCATGCAAGGCAATGGAAAGGAAATGACATACCATACCATACCATGCAATGGAAAGACAATGCATACCATACCATACCATACTATACCATACCATGCAAGGAAATGACAAGGCCATGCAAGGCAATGGCAAGACAATGACAAGGCCATGCAAGGCAATGGCAAGGCCATGCAAGGCAATGGCAAGACAATGCATACCATACCATTTCCATATGCATACCATACCATACCATGCAAGGCAGGGCAAGACAAATACCATACCATACCATACATACAAGGAAATGCATACCATACCATAACATACAAGGCAATGGAAAGGCAATGCATACCATACCATACCATACCATGCAAGGCAATGGCAAGGAAATGCATACCATACCATACCAATGTATACCATACCATGCAAGGCAAGGCAAGGCAAGGCAAGGCATACCATACCATACCATACAATACCATACTATACCATGCAAGGCAAGGCAAGGCATAACATACCATACCATACAAGGCAATGGAAAGGCAAGGCATACCATACAATACCATACCATACCATGCAAGGCAATGGCAAGGCAAGGTATACCATACAATACCATACAAGGCAATGGAAAAGCAATGAATACCATACCATGGCAACACAAGGCATACCATACCATACCATACCATGCAATGCAATGCAAGGCAAGGCAAGGCATACCATACCATACCATGGCAAGACAAGGCAAGGAATACCATACCATATCATACCATACCATGGCAAGGCAAGGCATACCATACCATACCATGGTAAGGCAAGGCAAGGCATGGCATGGCAAGGAAAGGTATGGCAAGTTTTTCATGGCATGGCATGGTAAGGTAAGGCAATGGATGACATGGTAAGGAAATGCACAACAATGCATGGTAAGGCAAGGCATGACATGAGAAGGCAAGGAAATGCATGGCATGGCATAGAAATGCATGGGAAATAAAGGCATGGGATGGAAAGACAATGCAAGGGGTTGCTGTCTTGAATATTGTAGGGTTGTTATGTGCCATCTTTCATTTCAACAAGCATTTGTTATCTAAACACTAGTTTAAGATTGCATTTTCAACCACCTTTCATTTAATGATAACTTGTTTTAAGGGCTACTATATTTGTCATGTTGTAACTTACTTAATATCATTTATTGGCTTGACGAGGCATGCCAATGTTTCTTTCTTTCCTATTCTTGTTTCATTGCAATACCCTTTTTGATTTGACTTTTTCCTTGCATAATTTTATGCATGGCATGGGATGGCATGGCTTGGCAATGGCATGGAATGGAAAGGCATGGCAATGGAATGGAAAGGCATGGCAATGGAATGACAATGATGTCTTCAATATTCTAGGGATATTATGTGCCATGGCAATGATGTCTTGAATATTCTAGGGCTTGATGTCTTGAAAATTCTAGGGCTGTTATGTGCCATCTTGGGAAGCTACATGAAAATGGCATGGCTTGGAAAGGCATGAAAATGTCATGGAATGCCATGGCATGGCTTGGTAGGCATAGCAATAATGTATTGAGTATTCTAGGGCTTGATGTCTTGAATATTCTAGGGCTGTTATGTGTCATCTTGCATTTCAACAAGCATTTGTTATCTAAACCCTAGTTTAGGCTTGCATTTTTAGCCCCCTTTAATTTAATTATTACTTGTGTTAAGGGTTGTTATATTTATCGTGTTGTAACTTAGTTAATATCATTTATTGGCTTTGCAGGGCATGACAATGGAAAGTTATATTTATTGTTATATTAATTAAAATGGGAAACTACATGACAAGGCATGGGAAGCTACATGGAAATTACATCGCATGGCATGGCTTGGCGAGGCATGACAATGCCATGGCATGAAAATTCCATGGTAATTGAATGGCATGGAAATGGAATGACATGGTAATGGCATGTCTTGGCAAGGCATAACATTGGCATGATATGGAAAGGCATGGCAATGGCATAGCAAGTATGGCTTGGCAAGGCATGTCATGGAAAGTTTTGACAATGGTGTGGAAATGGCAATGACATGCCACGAAATGACTTGGCAAGGAATGCCAATGGCATGATATCAACATGTTTCTGGAATTGGGTTTGGTAGATTCCTTTGTCTCCTTGTGTGCTCTAACCCAAAAATTGGGTAGGAATGTGGAATAAACTCTCATAGATGGTGAAGGGAAAATAATAATGGTTTCAAGTCTCCCTGGAGAAATTTTGGTAGCATATCATTACTTTCTATGGTGTGTCATGAAATGTAACCTCAAAACCTTTATTTGTAGGTGGAAAATGATACCCATTCTAAGATCTAGTTTCCATGTGAACTCTCTCGTTCTATTGATCAAAATCAATAGATTTAGTGGAAATCATGGAAGACTGAATAAATGTTATTAATAATTGATGGGTTTAACAAAATTTACATATACCCACTACACAATCTAACAAACATGTGCATTAATGAGTACTTGACTAGTCTTTTTGGCATTTATGAAGGGTTACACATAAATCAAATGATTATATATATGCCATGCATAGAAAGAGGGGAATAATGTGTGAGCCCTAGAAAATAACATTGAGCTGAAATTGTCAAGTGATTTACAATTTTGTAGAAGATAAATGAGAAAATTTATTTCTATACTAATTATTGTAATATACCATTTTTTAGGTCACAATATTTTCAAGTGACCACTATTTGAGTGTGGATTTTCATTGGATTTAGATGGAGATAATTCAAGAGGTAGTCCATATTGTTGGTTGTGAGTTAGAATATGGATATCTACAACATTCATGCAAATAATTCAGAAGGAATGATCTATCGATGAAGTAGAGATACATGGTTGATTAGCAAACAATGCTACTTGAGAACCATTAATTGCTTATGGATTTAACACTTAGAAATCTTTTCCACCATAATCTATTCCTTATTGCGTAATGCAAGTTTTTATAATCACTTTGGAAACAAATCAAGGGATTAATACGCATAAAATTCATACACTTTGGAATTCAAACACTTTGAAATTCATATATTCATCAACATCAAATGTAGAAACAATGTACTCAACATCATCTAAATTGTACATTTTTTACAAAATGGCAACTCGTGCCCAGTATAGAAAGTGACAACAAGTGCCCTAACATTAAAAACATCTATATCATGGCCTAGCTACAAAATGGCAATAGTTGGTCAATCATTGACGATTGACACCCTCGCTACCCTCAAGAGCATCCTGGAAATCTATCTTTCTTCTCTTGCTCGAGGATGCACCTCGAGAGGTTCTAGGCCTGGGTGTGCTTCAACGCTATGGATACTGCACAAATAATAAACATTATTATAAGTTTTTTCATCAATGAATTAATAAACATACAAATTGATACTTTGTAATTTAACCTAAGACAACTCACCGCATATGAAAATGTCAATCATGAGGGTGTTACCCTCTGCCGCCACCCCAATCTTTCTGAAATGCCACCTTGCGTCAGTTACAAGGACCAAGTCAAGAAAATTAAACAAATATACATAAAAACAAATTCATGAAACATAAAAAAATATCATCAATTCATTATCTCATCGTGAATATCTTAGGCATTGATGGAGATTCATTGTAAGATGGAGCACTAGGTTGTACAACTTGCTCCGAGACAATCTCTACTGTGGTAGTCTCTGTCGACGGGGACATAATTTGTGGTGGGGGTGGGTGGCAGACAGGTGGGCTGTGATGGACCCTCGCAGGCTGTAAAAATGATTCCAACACCCTAGGCTTGGAGAAAGTCAACCCATAAGCAACATCCAGGTACCCAGGGGGTTCAATACTACTATACTTAGCAAATATATCAACGAACTACATACATATGAATAAAATTGAACTATTAGTACCAAATAGTAAAATTCAAAAACATAAAAACAAACAATTTGAGAATTATACGATATTTAACTTTACACATGATACATGTGACATTGGTGACTTGTCCATCCCAGATGGATAATCCCCGACATCACCTGGTGCCAAATCCTGTAGAAACATGAGAACATATAAAAAAATTGAGATGTCATAAAATAAAGAAAAAATTATGCTGAATCTATGAAATGTGATACATACCTGTGTGTACGGTGCACCCAATGAACATGATGCCTCTACTGCTGCATTTGTGGTGGGGCTAGGCACTGATGCATCCATAGGCATAGAGGGTCCGCTGCTGGGACACAACAACTGTAAAAATACATACAATCAAACATCTATATAAATACATAGAATACAAAATAAATATATAATGATGAAGAACATAGAGATGGTTAAGATACTAACCTCCTCCATGAAGCTATGCTATCCACTGGGATTTATATGCCCATAGCATGTCTTCCCACAACTCGAGCATTTGTGAGGTTCACATGGATGACTTCTATGTCCATGTGCCCTCTCCTCACTGTACTCTCCTATGCATGCTTACACTCCAACCTTTCTATCAATGTAATTGGAAGGCACCTCCTATCGAGATAGTGAAACAAAGCTACTATGTTGCACTAGGCTACGATTCAATGATGAGATGGCTAGCTGTACCTGTTGCAAGTTCTCTAAAACAAGAGGATGTTGGGTAGGGAGGTCAGACCTTTGCTTGGGGGGATGGGGACCTAACACAAGGTCATGCCTGAGATGCTCTCGATCCTGTGCGGACCCTCGACCCACCCCATGGAAGTCACCAATGTCAAAGTAGTTGACATGCTTACCCATAAAAACTCAACCCATAATTTCCTCAGAAAATATAAGGGCATCTCCCTGTTATTGTAGGGTGGTTTATCAAAACCCATATGACACCTTTCCATCCAGTTTTGACTAATCTGGGGATTGATTCACCAATCAATGTAGATGTGTTTCCTGGTCAATGGTAGTTCTTGTCCATTTTTATGATCCTTAAAAATAGACATTATTTGTTGTTTTGAAATGCCGAGTTCTTTGACTTGGTTTCTGCCCAAACCAGTGCTATAGTACTCATACATTCGTGCCCTATAATCATAAATAAAGGTCAATTTCCCTTGGGCACTTGCAATGGATTGCACAATGATTTCCAAAGAAGTGGCAAAGGAGACTCTGCTAGGCTCTCTAGTCTCCCTTAAGTGTTCCTCAAGTGTTCATAATATAACCAACCCCTCATCAATTTCAGTGTTTACATTGCATGCTGATGGTGGGTTGGGGTTTTGATATTATTGGTTTTCTTCTGAGCAGTTTAAATTGTCTTAGGGTTCCATTGTATTATATATGCTACAATTTAAAAGCCATGGCATGTAAATTAGGTTCCTTTTTTATTTAAAATACAAAATAACAATTTTTTTAAATTTAGATGATTGGGAGTAAAATACTAAATTGGATAGACCAAATTAGATTAAAATTAAGAAAAATGTAACATACCTGGACATGGTGCCCCCCTCCTCCCTTTCTTCCTCCTCTCTAGCTCCAATTTATTTTCCCAATGAGAGAAACACACACGCGATTTGTGCATAATGGGAAAAAATTGCACTAGGGCACTTTAAATAATTTTATCAGTAAGAACACATGCACATTCTTAGGACCGTGCATGTGTTCTTAAGACTGCTCACACATTCTTAATATTGCACACACATTCTTAAGACCGCGCACACGTTCTTAAGACTGTGCACACGTTCTTAAGAACACACACGTGTTCCTACCACTAAACGTACGTGGAAATTTGCATGGAGGTTCGACCACATCCAAACCTATAGGTATAGGAACACATGTGCTTTCCTAAGAACACACACGTGTTCCTACGAGTGGATGCTCTTACTCATGCCCTTGCCACTTTTTTGGCTACAAACTTCTTGCAATCACCCTCTTATCTTTATTTTTTCACTTGAATTTAATTAACTTTCTCATGTAGATTTAGTTAGCTTTCTCTTTATTTATATTTTTCTTTAATTTCCTTTTTATCTAATTTTGGAATTATCCTTTTAATTCTTTTATCTATTTAATTATTATTATTATTAATTTATTTATCTATTTAATTTCCAAGTATAATATTAATTTAATTATGTAAATGATATGGGTTATTACATTCTTCCCCAATTCAAAGAACTTCATATTGAATTTAACTTTAGTTATGTTACTTATTTTATTTGGTATCTTCCACACCAACCTTTGTTGCAACTAGTATTAGAGCTACTCTAAGAACTTCATATTGAATTTAACTTTAGTTATGTTACTTATTTTATTTGGTATCTTCCACACCAACCTTTGTTGCAACTAGTATTAGAGCTACTCAAGTGATTATAGTAGTCATCAAAAGTTCACATCATAACTCTGGTGAAGTTGAAATACAACTTTAGCCTTCTTCACAACTTTTTGCATCAAGATTAAAGCTTATTAGCATGTCTGGGGCCCCAAGGCTTGAGGCATCATATGACCAAGCAATCATCATCCCCAACTCAAACTAGGTACTCATCCCCATGCATCGAAATTCCAACCTCACGACCCCACCAACGATTTTGACTACAACCCTTCTTTTAGACTTTCAACATGACAACTCTAGTATCATGCACTTTGGTACTACTTCCTACTAGGCATCTGATAAGGTAAGAGAACAACTATCCTATTATTATCGATCAAGTTTTTCCCCAACCCATATGGTGTTACTTCATAGATATTCTCCTTCATAGATATTGAATCATATGAGATCATTGAATGAATTGGTCCTCTTCGCCCATTGGTGGATTCACTATCAATCACCACCTCACAACGTGAAACACATGCATTAATTGTAATCTTATAACCATCATCTTATTATTGAAGTCACACTATCCATAATCATAAGAAACTACATGTTAAATCATGCCATCATAAGAACATTTCATCATGAAATATCAACATCATAGAACTACATGCAATTACAACAGAGCATCACATCATGATATATCATTACAAACTAATATGTCATCATCAAATATTTGCATGTGATTACAACATGCCATCATAAGGACTGTACCAATATAAATAGATTGGAACCACATGTTAAATACCACATGAGTTCATAAGGTTACATATCCTGATGAATATGGCAATAGCCTCAACACATAACATAGTAGAAAAATATCACATCATGAACTCTCCTATCATGATTCATCAACAAAATTACAGTCACTAGTATGCATGACTATATAGGCAACGATTACCATATATCACACCTAATGCAAGAAAGACCATCAAAATTCCCACCTAATAAATGGATCCTTTCTTGTTAAGTTTGTTAGTCTAGGCTAACTCTACCTAGTTTCATCATGAAATACCTGAATGAAATATTAGGACTACCAAGTGATATTATCATGATACTGGTGGTTTTCTGATTATAATTTCTTATCATACAAGAAGGTTGATATTTTGTGGGGTATGTGTAGTCAACATATCAATAAGATGCTAAAGTTTTCATATACTTTCCTCATTTGAGTACTTGATAAAATTTCAAGCAATCCCCCTATTATCCAATGCCCTAGTCAATCAAGGCATGTGTTCTTATCTAGACAATAAATGAAGAAGTTAAAGCATATTTATCTATGTTTAATATTGTTTACTTTGAACATTTCTAACAAGATTTGAACATGGAAGAAAAATCTCTATCTAAGGAAGAGCTATAACTAACTCCTAGTACAAGGCTATGGAGGGAAATAAAGAATGGTGATATCCTACATGAACACCATTTTCCCACTTACATCCGATGACTCTATTGACAACCATACTTCAAATTATAGTCTCTTTTGTTAGTTTAGATAGGTTTTATGAATTTTTTTGAGGCTCTATATACACACACGATCACTACAAGAATAATATTTAATGATGACACATGACATATTTTAAAGACCAAAGGGGATTATTTTGCATTCATACATGGAAAGTTTGCAAGGAATACATTAAATCATAAGGTGAGATATCAATATTCATATAGGGAATAAATTCCTTATAAGAATCAGATGTATCATTTTCGTGAGGTCTCTTCATTCCACTTATAAGGTCTTAGGCACAACTACCTCCCTAAAGGAGGAAATCCCAATATCCATGTATTCAACTCTATCTCTTGAGGAAGGACTTGGTTCACCAATTGGCACTTGTCGTTATTTACTTCATTCGAATTATTGTCATTATCCAACATTGATTCCTTCCAAAAATTTCTTCTTTTTGATATGGTATTTTTTCCTGAGAGGAGGATCTCATGCATGGGGATAAATATCTTGTAGATGTCTTGTACAATGACATATATGGTATTGAAATGTTGTGTTATCATAATCCAATACCTAGATTAATTTAATTTTTTTTCCATTTGAGAATAATTTTGTTTGGAAGACCTTACTAAGGTCTATATCAACACAAATATGAGCGTATTTGTACAATCTTTCTACAACTTGCTCAATATTTAATTCTATTTAAGTGCTCAAAGTATTTTAATATCCTCAAAAACTAATAAATACTATAAATACAATGGTAAATTGGTTGGATGGACCCAAACTAGCATTTGAGTAACTAACATAGATTTACGATCAAATTTTAGGAACCAAAGAGCTATAAAATGTCCTAGGGCACTTCCCCAAAACTAGGGAATTTCCTTAAACACTTTTTGATGATGGAACACGATCATTGAATTGAACAATAAAAAAAAGGTTAGGAAGAAAGAGAGCTCTCACATTTCTTTGTCTAAGTCGAGTGGATCCAATAGTACAAAGCCATTGTAGGAGGTCGATACCCATTAAATATACAAATAACGCCACATTTTCATAAATTGGATGTGGATGATTAACCTTCTACATTATGATATCCACCAATGACACCTCTTCAACTTGCTCCATTACATAGGAAATATAAATAAAAAGTATTCTAAGCATTTGGAATGGTATAATTGTTTTAAACTAATCCCTAAAAGACACATGTAAGACACATGTTTTGAAGTTGAAGACAACCCAATACCCACCATTCCTTCCACAATCACAACACGAAAATAAGGGTTGAATATTTAACTATGATATAATGTGAAAAACGGATTAATAGTATACAAAGAACACCTAAGTGCACTTTATAGATTAACTAAATAAGATGTGCGTCTCTATAAACTCTTTAAAGAATATTTCAAAATATTTAAAAAAATGTTATTATTTATTATTATTATGTAAAACTCTTTATTATTACACTAAGATAAGTGATAGCTTATGTGAATGAGATGTGTCACATTATCTCTTTGTGGCCTAGTCAAATAAATATTGTAAAGATAATATTAAAATAAATATTGTTAAGATAAGATTAAGTTTTTACAATCTTCATACTTAGAGTCATTAGACAATATATAAAATGTTTTGGCATGAAAGAATATCTAAAATTTATTAGAGGAATATTATAAAGTATGAAAAACATATTTTATTGGACATTAAATCTAATTTTGAAAACATTTATTATAATATTGAATTCACATGTTAACTCATAAATTCAAAGGAATAAGTCTATATGAAAGTTGGTCTTAGTGAAAAAATCATCATTATCGTGATCATTATAATCAAAATATTTATAATAAGAAAAAAATAAATTTTTGGGCATTCTACATCTAATATTGAAGACTAAATTCTTGGGCATTCTACATCCAATATTGAAGAGATTGTCACATTCATTCTTTAGAATTTTGTTTCTGTACTCGAAAATGAGATCTAATATAGGTATAGGCTGGACAATATAAGAAAAAGTGTTTTTCATCTTAT
>SNQJ01S0075597.1:4868-15534 GCA_010110895.2 Picea sitchensis
ATGATTGAGGGTCATGCACCGTTGGTCAAAAGATTCTTTGACTGATATGTCATTTTTTACATGAGCGAAGCTGATATGAATTAGTCTTTGTTTTATTTTTTCATTTTTGTAATTTTTTTAATATTTGTAATTAATTTTGTTTGCAATTTAGTTATAAATTGTTTCATTTGTAGATTTGAGTGGTTAGTTTTGTATAATCCGAGTGTCCCAGGGGTATTGAGGTGGTTAATTCTGTATAATTCTAGTGACCGTGAGTTTTTTAGTACACTGAATCCATTTCTAAATTTAAAAATACAATTTAAAAAACATAAAATTATGATCTCATGTTTGTGTTGCCAAATGAGGAAGAAAAAAAACAAAACATAAAACAGTTAAACTACACCCAATTATATCTAAATCTACACTTTGCAAGTTACACGATGTGTTTCAAAATGCTTTCTCAGCGCCGAAACCTTTCCCACTTCCCTGTGTTCTTTTTCTTTCTGTTTTTAACTTCAAAAAAATGCAGGGGAGGCACCACGCACACATCAAAGCAAGTGGGCCATAGTGTTTTCTTAATAAAGATCGAATCCACCCATAATGGTTTCCACGAGCGAATATGCTAAAGAAATTATTTCCTGCTTTTGTGCTTCGTCTCGGGCCACAAAATTCAGGTCGCAACGTCTCCATAGAAAGATCTCCAATAGCTTAGAACAAATTTTCGATTGATGCCTTGAAAGGAGAGAAATCTGCAATTGAATTTTAGACGAAAACCACTGCATAAAAACTTCACAAATTGTTTCCTACTTTTGTAATTCGTCTTAAGCCACAAAATTCATGTTGCAACATCTCCATACCAAGATCTGCAATACCCTGGAACATGTTTTCCATTGATGGCTTATTTCATGAGATATCAACGACTTAAAAAATGCATGGAAACATAAAAAATCAATTAAAATCAGATGTGTTGTGACCGGGCAAGTAAGGATTTCTGGAAGAAATAGAGGCATATCTAGAAACCCAGTCATAAGGATTTCTGGAAGAAATAGGGCTATGTCTAGAAACCCTGAAGTCAAATTCATCATATGCAGTGCATAACATCGTGAGAGAATTTTCAAATGAGCAGTTGCACACCACACTTTGACTCTTTCTTGACAGTACTTTTTTTTAGAGGATGAATAACCTAGCCCTTCATATGTCTTTTTAACCTGAGGCATGTTTATACCATTTGAGTGCATGGATTCTATCATCTTTGTGTTACTCCATAACCACATTTGAGCACATGGATTCTATAATCTCTATGTTACTCGACAACCCTTATGAACATATGGAAACACCTCTTCAGCTCTTATAATGTCATTTCACATGTATGTACCATTTGAGATGTTGTTACTCAAGATGTTCTCCTTGAAGGGAGAATGGTGCTACCACACCATAATGCACTTTAGGTCCCAAGCTGACTCTTTGGCCAAAGGGAATTAACTCTTAATCAATTTTATAAGGAACTATCCTCATCTCAACAATGTCTTCACTGTGTAATTTTATATGCCAAATTTCATTGAGTCAATTGTGCTTTAGCAATGGAGCTCAAAAGAAGGAACATAGTTTAAGTCAAATTAAATAAAGATTGTAGTTAAAACATTAGGCTAATGGTTGATCTGGATTTATGAGAAGAATGAAATGAAGCATAGATCTATAACATTAGCATATATATACAGAGAACAATAACATAGATACAATGAAACTCAACTTCTATTCAATAAATAAATATGTCGAAACTGTAAAATGCAGAATGAAACAATCTTGCTCGAATGGTGGTAGTTAATCTCTGAGAAGAGATGTGGAAGCTACGCACATTCACCTGAGCACAATAAATGAGGCCTCCGAACCTTCTTGGTATCAAGAAGTAATAATAAAACCCTAGACATCCAAAAACCTAACCCTAGGAGATGAAGCACCAAAAGTCATGTGGGCCTCGATGGGGTAAGTTGGTACATCAACTTCTCGGGGTTGTAACTTTTGCATACGATCTTTGTTTTAGGCGCACAATAGCCCATTGGAAAGGTCTATCCAAGAAATGCATATTTTTCCATCACACTTTGACTCCATCTGCAGTGTGATTGTGGCGAGCCCAAAAAATGTTGTTTAGGGCCTCAAAATGACCCCGAAGGTTTAGGACTCAAAGCTAGAAAAAAATGCCAATATGAAAACTATATGTGAGCCAGTTGAAAGAGGTGGGTGGCCACTGATATCCATGTAGATCAATCCTCCCCCCTTAGGAAGAAATGGTCTCCATTGCGTTGAGTTCCCCTGTTAGATGAGAAAATTTATGTTGAATTTGGCCTCGGGTCAACCACTTTCTTTGGTGTAGGAGCTGCCCCACTTTGACAACACGATAAAGTTGAATCTTCTTTTGGCGAGTACCCTTGACCTGTGTGTCCATGATCTGATAAGTGGATTCATTTTCCATACAGTCAAGGTTGAGCTCTATCGGTGTCAACTATTTTTCTGTCTCTAAGGTGTCCAATAATGGTGGAAAGTATGGTCAGAGGAGGTCCACATTAAACATTGGGTGCAAGCCAAGGAAAGGGGGAATGTTGAGCTAAAAATAATTGTCACCCACAACCTTGGTGATGATGTAAGGTCCATAGAGAAGTGGATGAAGCTTCTGATGGGGTCCTATAAGGCGTTATTTCTACAAATGAAACCAAACTTTATCTCCCACTTGAAACTTGTGAGGCACCCGATGTTGATCATGGTGTTGTTTGAACTTGGCATTGGAATTCTACAAAATAACCTGAACCTATTGAAAAATAACCTGAACCTGTTGGAAGATGTGATGGATTCGTTCAATGAATCTAGTGGCTTTGTCGGATTCGGTTTGAGTATGGGATGATTCTATCTGTGTGGATGCAAGGGGTAGTGCAACATCCATGGGACCCAATGGTTGAAATCTCAAGCCCACTGAAAGGGGTTGTGGTCGGTTGAGCTATGTATGGATTTGTTGTAACTATGTTGAACATAGGGAAGACTCTCATCCCATGTACACAGATGCTTGGAATTGTACATGTGCAAGATATGCACGATCATCCTGTTGATGACCTTGGTTTGGCCATATATTTGGGGGTGGAAGGTTGTGGATTTGGTGAGCTTGATGTCTATCTATGACCAAAGGATCAACCAGTATGTGTTGAGAAAATGACTTCCCTGATATGAGATGATGATTTATGGTATCCAAAAATGTACCCACACTCATTTGAAGAAAATCTTGGCAGTATCCTTCACTGTGATGCTCTTCTTGCAGGTGACCATAATCGTCATCTTTGAAAATTGATCAACAACCAAGAAAACACAATCATTTCTCTGCTTGGTTGAAGGAATACATGACATGTAGTCCATCGATATGGATTCCCAGGGCCTATTGGGAGTAGGCAGAGATGTGTACATGCCTTGTTTCTTAATGGTCGGTTTGGCAATAGCGCGGGTTGTGCACGACCTAATATACTTGAAGAAATGTTGTTGCAACACTATCCTTCTCTTTTCTATGTCGAAGTGTCCTGCCACCCAACTCTAGTGAGATTCCCAAAGCAGATTCACTCACTCTCTTGATGGGACACAAATATGACCCAGATGGCACAACAACCAATCATGAATATGGAAATCAATGAAAATTGTGTTTGTGCCCAGCATATGATAGGTAGTGGCAAAGTCAGAATCTCTCTCGTAGATTTGGGGCCATCCAGAGGTCTTATGTCTACGAGAGTGTAGAACCATGGTTAGTGTTGCAACTAGAGGTAGACTAAGGCAGTCAACGACACGATTGTTGATCCATGTCTTGTACTTGATGTTGATATGGAACTGTTGCAATTATGTGGACCACTTTTGATGGCAGTCATTCTGTAGTTTTATTTGTGTTTGCATGAACTGCAGAGGCTTATGATTAGTGTGGATGAATATCTCCTTCTCAAGAATGTAATGCCTCCACTGGCGGTGGGATTGTACAATGGATTACATTAATTTTTTATAAGTGGGGTAGTTACGAACTTTATCTGATAACATCTCACTATGATAGGCCACGGGATGTCCATGTTGAGTGAGAACTGCACCCACAACATAGTATGAAATCTGTCTCAATCTCAAAAGGTTGTTGCAAGTCACGTAATGAGAGCACTGAGACTCAACACAAGCGCCACTTCAAATCATCGAATGCTTTATGTTGTGACTTCCCCCCCATAAATATTTCCTTGCCACCACCCCTGGTCACTTGGCTAAGGGCCCATGAAATGTGGTAGACTCCCATCACGAACCTGCGATAGAAATTGGCAAGGCCTAAGAAGATTTGAAGCTCAGTGAGTGTGGTCGGGGTTATCCAGTCACGAATGGCCAGGATCTTGGCTGGATGAACATGCACCCCATGCTCATCAACAATGTAGCCTAGGTAATAGACCATTTTCATGCTGAAGGAGCATTTTTCCAAATTTGCATATAGTTTTTGTTTCCACAGTGTGTGCAGAATTTGCTGAATATGTTGCAAGTGTTTCTCCCAACTCTTGCTGAAGATGAGGATGTCATCCAAATACACCACCACAAAATAATTGGTGAAAGCATGCAAGATATCGCCCATCATCCTCATGAAATTTGTTGGGGAATTTTGATAAATTATAAACAAGAACAACAACAATTGATAAAATAGAGACAAGAATAACAACATGGAGGAAAAGGCTCACTAGCCAACTCTTTAATTATTCACTCCAATGTTACATATTTATAGTACAATGGGTTATGCCACCTCATAGAGAGATTTTCTCTAGATCCTAAAATCATGCATGATGACTAGGCTAGGCAATCTTAACTAACTCATTAGTCATCACTTGAGGATATATTACTAATATCCTAAATGAATAATACAAATATAGGTGACAATTTAGACTTAGTGATTGGTAAAGGTAAGCCATAGGCTAAAAAATTTGTCAAGCCAAAGGGCATGACCAACCATTCAAAAAGACTTTATTTGGACTTGAAGGTAGTCTTCCATACATCATTATGTTCTATTGGGACCTGGTAGTAGCTAGACTTCAAATCAATCTTATTGAAGTATTTTCCCCCCTTAAGCTAGTCAAGGAGATTGAAAAATCATGGAATTGGTTATCGGTTACTGAATGTGATTTTATTTAGGGCTTGGTAATCAATCTAGAGTTGCCAGGTCTTGTCTTTTTTTTGCACAAGCACAATTGGGCTTCCACAAGGTGATGATATTGGTCGGATGTGCCCCTTTTCCAATAGCTCTTGGATTTAGCGCTTGATTTCCTCATTTTCTAACAGAGAGAAGTAATAGACTAGCCCACTGGGTAGAAGTGCACCAGGGGTCATATCGATTGAGTTCTTGACCTGATAGTGAAGAGGTACCCCAGTGAGTGAGGAGAAGATGTCTTTGTATTCCTTCACAACCTTATCCAATTGCTTCTGCTACACGGAGAGACCTTTCGTGGAGACCATGGATTTGGTTGCAACCTTCCACTCACTTTGACCATGAATCATGAAGAAGACAAACTTCCCAATCTAAGAGATGACCTTCATGCATTGCTTGGTAGATATCAAGGAAATGGAAATAGGTGGGACTACCTCAAGTATCCTGTACAATTTCCTATCCAAATTAATAAAAAAAATATGAGGCTTAGAATCATATACAACATGATGTTTCCATAAATAAGGTTGGCCCAAAAGAACATCAAAAACTTCAAGGGGGGTGACATCACACAATACCTCATCTTTGAAGGGCTTGATGTTGTAGGGAAGACAACATTGTTGGCTGACGTGAAGATCACTCCTTTGGAGAAGCCATTCGATGGTGTATGATTGCGGGTGTGTTTTTTTCGAGAGAGCCAACCGCTTGATGACCTTGATTGAGATGATGTTCTTTTGGCTACCACTATCAACGATGAAGTGAAGTAGAGTACTCTTCACCCACATATGTAAATGAAATAGGTTCTCACCTTCCTCTAGTTCATCAAGTTCATCTAGATGGACCTTAGTGGTAGCAAGGGTGGCACTAGGTTTTTCTTCAATGATGTTTCTACAATTTTTTTGTTCTAACTTAGAGTCAGATCCCACATATGATTCAAAGGCTTTCACCTTGGCTACTAATGAGTTCTTTGAGAGACATTCAGTTGTGTTATTCTAGGGGCTCCTATGGATCTTGCACCACTTCTCAGTGTCTTTCTTTATCTTCCCATTGTCATTCTTTGTTTTTAGTTTAGACTAGTTGTCTAGAGGCTGTCCATCCTTTCTATGCCATTTTTTCTATGGGTTGGGGTCACCTTTTCCCTGCTTCTGCTGTGAGGGGTTTGCAGACCCAAACTGCCGCATTTTTTGTTTAAGCTTCTACTCGATTTTGATAACATATCGATAGGCTCTGCCTAAGGATGAGATCTTCAATAAAAAAAAAATTGTCTGGAAGTATCTATGAAAATTGTTGTGGTACTTGAGCACCAGATGTTTCTCAGAGTCTTTGATACTCAGCTTGGTGTGCAAGGTATGGAGGACATTGGTGAACTTTGACATTGTTTGGTCCCTTTCTTTCTGTAGTGTGGTCCATATTGTATATAAGTCGTCATAACTTCCAATGGGGTAGTATTGTTCCTTAATAGCATCCCTGAAAGAACCCCAAGTGGGTGCAACTACAAATAATGTAGATCCCTCTATTTCTTTTTTTCACAGAAAGTCTCCCACCAATATTTAACATGGGGGACGACCTTAAGGAGTGAAAATGTAATGTTTTCTCTATTAGAAAAGTTATAGACATAAAAATACCCTTCTAGAAAGTTTAACCATTTGTCTACACTATAGATTTTAACCTTGTACAATATTTTACTGCAAACATATTTTCAATAAAAGAATAGAAAAGATACAATGGAAAATACACACATTACACATATATTTTTCCCCTCGAAACCCAAACCGAGAAATCCATCATATTCTATATTCATTCACACCATACATTGTTTGCAATACAATATACATATAGGAGCCAGTGGCATCCAAAACCCTAATCCAATGACCTGGATTAGTCAACAACCCTAATTCCTTAACCAGAAATAGAAAACCATCGAAGAAAAACGATGTGTTGAAAAACCGCCCATAAATGGACACAAAAACTGAGGAATTGTTTTTTGGGGGGTGCTACCCCTGAACCCCTATACCCCGCCCTGTGCGCCCGAAAAAATGTAGACATTGATTCTTGTTGTGAAAATAATATAACACATATCCAACATTCCCCCACTTGTTGTTTTCTTTGCATACAGGGGGGTTATAGGGTTACATAGTCAACAATCTAGGGTATCAATGCCCATAGATCCTCTACACCAAAAGAACTTCTCAATGCTCACATATTTTGTTAATGAATATGCAACATTCTTCAAAGTGTCCACATTCATTAGCAACACCTTAATTTCTTCAACCGTGTCTCTCACAAAGTGATATCGAACATCAATATGCTTTTTCTTTGAATCATAAGTCGAGTTCTTCGCCATAAAAATTGTACTCTAACAGTCACAATCTATCCTTATAGCTTGTTGTACCAACCCAATACCTGAAAACAATATTTGTAACCATACTTCTTCTTTTCTTGCATGAGTGGATACCATGTATTCAACTTTAGTAGTTGAAAGTGTCACTACAGACTGTCTTTTTCTCATCCAACTGATTTCTCCTCTAGATAGGTTATACAAATACCCTCTTGTAGATCTCCTAGGATGAAAATATCTAGCCCAGGCTGCATCCACAAATCCATGTATTTCCAACAATATGTCCAACCCCGATCTTCCTTGGTAGCACAATCCATAGTTAGTAGTGCCACGCAAATACCTGAAAACCATATTTACTATTGTCCAATGTTCCTTCCCTGGTTTTGACATATACCTTCTCAAAAATCCCATTGCATGTGCAATGTTCAGTCTAGTATAGACCATTTCATACATCAAACTGCCAACCACACTCTGATATGGAACATGAGACATTTTCTTCTCCTCTTCCTGTGTCTTGGGACACTGATCCACAGATAATTCTATAAATACAGGAATAGGGACCTTGATCGGCTTGCATTCCTGCATATTGAACCATTGCAATATTGTCTCGACATATTTTTTGTGATTTAACAAGAGTTTCTTGTTCTTCCGATCTCTTTTAATTTCCATTCCCAAAATAAAATTTGCAGCACCAAGATCCTTGATGTCAAATTTAGAGGACAACTGAGTTTTCATATCTTGGATAATATCCATGTTGTTTCTTATTAGCAACATGTCATCTGCATACAAGACCAAGTAAATTAAATTATCACCAATTAATTTAAAATATACACAATGATCCTCTTTGTTTATTTTGAATCCAAGTCCCAACATATAAGTATACAATTTTTGATACCACATCCTTGGTTATTGTTTTAAACTATACAAGGACTTTTTCATCTTTCATATTAGCTCCTTCTTTCCCTTCTCAACAAATCCTTCTAGCTACTTCATATAGATTTTTTCTTCCAGATCCCCATGTAGGAATGTTGTTTTCATATAGATATGTTCTACTTGAAAATCAAACACGGAAGAAATAGATAACAAAAATGTAATAGAAATTAGCTTGGCAGCAAGAGAAAAAATCTCACCAAAATAAATTTCCTCAACCTGGGAATAACCCTTTGCTACTAATCGAGCTTTTTATTTCTCTACTTTGACTTCTACATTCAACTTATTTTTAACTACCCAGTTGTTGCCAATGAGATTTATTCCATTCGACAACTCCACTAAATCCCAAGCCTCATTCTTATCCAAGGTTGTCATTTCTTCAACCATGGCCCTTTTCCATAGTTTTCGACCCTCAAAATCCACTGCCTCCCTAACAGTTCTAGGATCATCATCAGTAATAGAAAAACAAAAATTTGAATGGAAGTCATATGGAGTATACCTTTCCACTAGCTTATTTTCCTACACTGATTGCCTCAGTACTGGATTATGAGGATCTTCTTCTTCTTCTTATTGTTCTTCTGTAGAGTCTAATTCATCATCCTTAGGCTCAAACTCTATTTTCTCTGGTTCTTCCTTACTTGGTAGGAATTCGTATTTTACAACATCCTTCATTTCTCTAAATACCACATCTCGACTATACACAACCTTCTTAGTTTCTAGGTACCAAAGATTATAACCTTTGAGACCATATTTATACCCAATAAAGATACACTTTTTAGCCTTCTTATCTAGCTTACTCATGTTTTCCTTTGGAACCTGAACATACGCCTCACAACCAAATACCTTGAGATGTGTGAGAGAAGGTTTCTTACCATTCCATACCTCTTGTGGAGTCTTTTCATACAGTGTTGATGAAGGTAATATGTTTGTTGAAGGAAAATCTCCCCGTGGACATGTAGATCTCCTCAAAGAGCTAGACTCTTAACTCTAAGACAGAAAGTTCCTATCATGGTCATTGACTTCCTTTTAGATCTAGGTGGAATAGTGTGTGAGAAGGAAGGAGAAAGAAGTACCTTTTACCGGTGTTTGTCCCTGCACGCTCCGAACTGAGCTCCAATCTTCCGCTCTTCGATAAGCCCTGTAGACAAACAAAGTACGACCACTTCCTACTCTATCAAGATTAGTCCAAAATAGGTCTATCTACTAAAGAGACAAATTCATGTGATATTGAACACAGATTAGAAAGAAACAGGCCAAGCAAATTATATTAATGAGGACAAAACATTGTTTATAGTCGTAGATGGATTGCATCAGTTTCGTCAAGTACTCCTTGTCTACCTCTTGCTCAAAAGATCCACGATCTGAATGATGATAGCTTCATCGATTGCTCCCTATGAGATCATAGGTCTCTTGCTTCCAAAATATCTCAGTTCCATCACCACTTATGAGATCATAAGTTTGGTGTGATTCTCTCTTTTTCAGTCCTCTTTCACCATTATAAAGCTTGATTATATAGCCTTGGAGAGGCTCAACAACTTGAGATATCCTTTGGGGAAGGTGAGGATTTTCCTCCTTTAGTTGAGGATCTTCCCTAAGATCATGGTTGGACTAGGGATTCAAGCTCAACTTCCTTCTAAGAATGAAAAGATCCTTCCCCCATTCATCTCAACAACTCAACTGTTGCCTAAAATAGGTAGCGCTCCCTCAAAAGGTCACTTAGAGCGCTATAGTTCTCCCTAGTAGGAATTAGGGGAGCACCAGTGCTCCCGAGGGTAGAATCGCTCCTACAGAAGGGCCAAAGAGCTTTATAACGCTCCCAAACAATGTAAGGGGGAGCATCAGCACTCCCAGAAGAGGTATAGGGGAGTGCTCCCCTCTAAAAACTCAGTTTTTGAGGTTCTTTCAGATGGAAAAAGGTTTGCAAGCCTGCTGACTCATTTCTCCTCTTCCAAATCAAATGTTTGAGGTGTTTGAAGTGTCCTTCTTATGTCGTTATAGGCACAACATAGGCATCATGGCAGCATGCTTTCTTTGACACTTGTGACACTTGTGAACAACATGCGACACTTGCGACCTTTGTAATGATGACACTTGCGACACTATCAAAGTGAGTATTTTTTATGTGTAACAAATTGCCCCCCAAAGTATGAAGTTAGAAGACAGGAACTGATAACTGAAATGCTTTGTAGACTTTCAAGCAAGGGTATAGACGCAGAGAACCTGACAGAAACTGC
>SNQJ01S0075597.1:23247-41859 GCA_010110895.2 Picea sitchensis
CCTTTACATAACATGCAAGGGAACTTGACAGTTTGCTTCTTCTTACCAACCTGAACATCACTAGTTGATGGGGTGTCATCGACATGACCAACAGAGGCCAATGACCTGGATGACCACATTCCTAAGACCTGGGTAAGACTGGGGAAATCCCTCAGAAAGTGGTCACCCTTACAAAGGCTGCAAGGGAATGTGGGTTTTGGATTCTTCATTTTAATCTTGTTGACCTCATCAACACTCCCAGTACTATGAATAGTAACTGGTTTCTTAGAGCCAAAATCTGATGTTGTTGGGGCCTTTTTCCTTTTTGGGTTCTTTTTCTTCTTCTCTTTCTGTTTCTTCTTCTTCTGATCAACCTAGCTACTTGCTTTAGAGCTTTCACTAGGCGAAGAAGGAGAAATGGAAAGAGACTTGATGGACGAAGAAGGTGAAAAGTCGACATGAGGTTGATGTGTGGGTGGTGTATTGACATCCAAATTATTAGGTGCAACTGAAACATTGGGAGGATTCGGGATCACCAGAGTGGGGAACAACCAAACTGGTAATCCAATAGTGAGTCCTGGAAGACTCGGTGTGGCAACATATGGAGGGCCAAAGTTTCCAAATGAAGGAAAGGTATAAGGCTCCCCAGGAGAAGGGGTTCCTCCATTGGTACTATGGGGATTCGATGCCATTAACACTGACTTGACCTAAGGTCCACTAAGTAAAAAAAACAACACACGCTATGAATTTGAGAGGCAATCAATCAAACAAACCTTCCTATGATGAAACCACTAGTTGGTGATGAAATCCAACGTCGCGAGATCAAAATAGGAAGGGGCAGGGATAAAGAAGGTGGATCAGTTACGTTGGTGACCTGCTTAACAGGCTTACGCCTTGGTGCAAGCTTCCACACAATAATTGTGGATTTACCCTCCAAGGAGCCCGAGTGATTTTGACCAACGTCTGTTCCAGGTACAGTGAGACTTCCCTTCACCATCACCTTGTGTGAGACCCTAAAGATTGTGGCTACTAAGGTCACCAACTCGTAGTCAGCCCCTGGGCGGGTACAGTCGACATTCCAATCGGAACGTATGGGCAGGATAACAAGTACGAAATCAACTTGAAAGGCTCCCACACATAATCATGGGTATACCTTCCAGTGACCCCCAATATACAACCCGACTACTACAAACAGTTGGGCCACGGAGGGATAATCTCTGTAACTCACCCGAATGCGACCTCGTGCGTAATCCATGTGTGAGAGGGGGATCCCAGCAAGACAATACGACAATTGTATTTGACTCTCCCTACTACAAGATACTAAGTTTGTTTGATAGCTTTGGAAATTTATCCTTTCAACCTATTCCAAAGCCCTACACCTTAAACTAATGTAGGTTTGCTAACAAAGATGTAAAAAGTCTGATACATTTTAGTTAAGCGTTGATTTTAATGGCTGTTGTTTACTCAGAGGGTGTATGAAAGTGAAACTGATGGAATGATGACTCAATTCCCAAAAATATGCATGAAGTATGATAAGCAATTGTTTCTTTTCAATGAATACCTATTTAAGGGAAAGCGGAAGAGTCGTTTTCACTATCAAACACTTGATAAGGAATGCCCTCGATCAATTTTGTTCTTAATCAAATCCAATATGATGCTACAACATTTCAGAAATGCAACCTAATATGCAAACTAATCATTAAGATGTACTTTTTTCGTTTTCATGCGAATGATGATCAATTCATTGAAAAAACTTGTCCTACCAACTACCCTTTCAGATCAAGGAGATTCAGACAAGAAAACGCAGATTTCGCACAAACAACACACCCTTTTGCAATCAAACAAGAGAAATAATATCAAAAACACAAAAGGAAGGAGAAATATATTGGATCATATGACCTCAAAGAACCAAATGAAAAGAGTCACAGACTTCTAATGTCCTTCACTAGAGTTCTCGCTCAGTCGGATAGGAGAGAAAGCTAAAAAAGAATGAAGAAGGGCATAAAATATGAACAATAAGGTGTTTACTTCTTAGGAGGAAGCATGTCAAAGGTCAAAGGAAGCATCATTGAATCACAAAGCAGCTCAGCAAGTGAAGAAACAGGGTCTGGACCTCCAAAAATTGGAAATTTTGAAGAGATTTTGGGAAAAAAAAGGGTTGGCGCTCTGGTATAAGGGCCACTAGAGCATTATAAAGCTCTGTCCAACACTTCCAGGGAGTGATGGAACTCTGCTAACATGGGCAGGGGGTGCCAGGCTCAAAAAACCCAAAATTTGAATCAAATTTTGATAGGCAGGCTGAGTGTGATGGGGTAAAGAGTCAATCAACAAATGCAATCAGATAAATGGGGTGAACAAGGTCTGAAAACAATCAGAGTGTAAGGCAATTTCTATGAGTAAAAAACAAAACGAAGAAAGTTATGATTCCTCCCCAGTGGAGTCCCCAGTTTCTGTTGAAGGAAAATATCCCTGTGGATAGGTAGATATCCTCAAAGAGCTAGACTCTTAACTCTAAGACAAAAAGTGCTTATCATGGTCACTGACTTCCTTTTAGATCTAGGTGGACTAGTGTGTGATAAGGAAGGAGAAAGAAGTACATTTTACCGGTGTTTGTCCTTGCACGCTCCGAACCGAGCTCCAATCTTTCTCTCTTCGATAAGCCTTATAGACAAACAAAGTACGACCACTTCCTACTCTATCAAGATTAGTTCTAAATAGGTCTATATACTAAAGAGATAAATTCATGTGAGATTGAACACGAATTAGAAAGAAACAGGCCAAGCAAATTATATTAATGAGGACAAAACATTGCTTACAGCCGTAGATGGATTGCAACAGTTTCGTCAAGTCCTCCTTGTCTACCCCTTACTCAAAATATCCACAATCCAAATGATGATAGCTTCATCGGTTTCTCCCTATGAGATCATAGGTCTCTTGCTTCCAAAATATCTCTATTCTAGCACCACTTATGATATCATAAGTTTGGTGTGATTCTCTCTTTTTCAGTCCTCTTTCACCATTAGAAAGCTTGCTTATATAGCCTTGGAGAGGCTCAAAAACTTGAGATATCTTTTGGAGAAGGTGAGGATTTTCCTCCTTCAGTTGAGGATCTTCCCTAAGATCATGGTTGGACTAGGGATTCGAGCTCAACTGCCTTCTAAGAATGAAAAGATCCTTCCCCCATTCATCTCAACAACTCAACTGTTGCCTAAAATAGGTAGCGCTCCCTCAAAAGGGAACTCAGAGTGCTATAGCGCTCCCTAGTAGGATTTAGGGGAGCGCCAGTGCTCCTAAGGGTAGGAGCACTCCTGTAGAAGGGCCAAAGAGCTTTATAACGCTCCCAAACAGTGTAAGGGGGAGCGCCAGCACTCCCAGAAGAGGTATAGGGGAGCGCTCCCCTCCAAAAACTCAGTTTGTGAGGTGCTTTCAGATGGAAAAAGGTTTGCAAGCCTGCTGACTCATTTCTCCTCTCCCAAATTAAATGTTTGAGGTGTTTCAAGTGTCCTTCTCATGTCATTATAGGCACAACATAGGCATCATGGCAGCATTCTTTCTTTGACACTTGTGACACTTGTGAACAACATGCGACACTTGCGACCTTGAGAGAAAAATGCGACACTTGTGACCTTTGTAATGATGACACTTGTGACACTATAAAAGTGAGTATTTTTTATGTGTAACAATGTTGACCATGTAACATGAAATACCCACTTCCTCTACCTAGAATTCTTTCCCTAACTCGACACCATTGAGCATGCACCTTTCTTTTTCCATCAATGTCATGTTCATCCTTTCTACAACTCCATTTTGTTGAGGTGTATATGGAGTATTCTTCTTCCTTTATATACCACACTTCTTACATAGCTCTTCAAAATCATTCCTGCATAAATCTCCACCATTATCTGTCCTCAACACCTTAATTATTTTCTGTGTTTGATTCTCAACAAAAGCCTTAAACTCTTTAAACCTATCAAAGACTTCAGATTTCTTCCTGAGGAAATATGTGCATGTATTCCTCAAGAAGTCATCTATAAATGAAACATAGTACACATATTTTCCCAATGATGGAACCGACACAGGTCCAAAAAAATCATTGTGCACTAGTTGTAAATTTCCTTCTGCCCTCATTGCACTAGAAGATAATCTTACTCGATTATGCTTCCCATATACAAAATATTCACAAAAATCAAAATCTAGAGAGTAGTTAGACATACCTTCAACCATACCCTTACGGTGTAGTAGTCTAAGACCCTTCTCTCTGAAATGCCCTAGTATTTAATTCCACAACATAACCTTTTCTCGAGAGACTGTAGGAGGTTTTTCTTCTTCTACTCCAATATCATAAACAATGGAACTATTAAACCCATTACGACTAGTTATTCCTTGCATATTATATAGAGTTCCAATCCAAAATTCCTTCAACAACACCATTTCTCCTCGAACCATCATGTAGGTTTCTTTTTCAAATACAGTTTTTACCCCTGCATCATCCATTTTTCATACATAAATCACATTTCTGGCCAATCCTAGGATGTACAGAACACCAGGAAGTATTATAATCCTTCCATCTATGTGCCTCAACTTGAATTTTCCTCGTCCTATGATTTTGTTTTTCGAGTCATCACCTAGGAAAACATTACCTCCATCATAGCTTTCATATTCATAGAACCACTCCCTGTGGATATTCATATGAAAGGATGCACCCGAGTCAACCAACCATGCCTCATGATATGCATGTGTTCTTAAAGAATCCAAGTACACATCCCCTCCTTATTCCTTGGAGTTATTTTCTTTTGTAGATGGATAAGCTTTAGATCCCTTCACTTTCTCAATGCTTTTGGATCTACATTGCTTCTTGAAGTGCCCTTATTTTCCACATCTCCATCATACCTTTACAAAATTTCTGGGAGATTTAGATCTACCGTTAGACTTAGATATCCCACTTGAGGACTTAGATCCATTTCTATCATGGGAGCATCCTCTTGCAAATAATGCATCTATGCTCTTTCCTTCCATGTTCTTTCGTCTAATCTCCTCCGATAACAAGGATGATACCACATCATCAAAACTCAAGATAGTTGTATTACTGCCTATGGCCACAACCAGAATATTCCACGAGTTGAGTAAACCACACAGTAAATTGATACACTTATCTTCAACTGAAATTTTAATCTCAACAGATAATAACTGACTTACCACAATGTTGAAGGTGTTCATATGATCTATTATAGAGTCTCCATATCTCATCCTCAGGTTATATAGATTTTTACTCATGAACAATTTATTTACCAGGGACATAGACTGATACAAGTTGCCCAACTTATCCCATAACTCCTTGGTTATAGCTTCCCTTGACAGATTCAATAATACTGAATCTGAGAGACACAATCAGATCGTGCTATTCACCTTTCGATCCAAATTTTTCCAGTCATCTGTTGACGTTCCTGTAGGTGCAGTACCTGGATCCACTGTGACCCACTAATATTTGTCTACCAACAGATATTCCATCTTGAGCTTCCACAACTCTAAAATTTTCCCATTAAATTTATCGATCTTTATTTTTTAACTTCTCACCATTTCTCTTCACCAGAAGAATCAATACCACAGATCTCCCACTGTAACAAGGCTTATCACAATCCCTAGACAAACCCCTAACCACAAAGGTGTCCCCTTGAAGCCAATAATTTCTCTTATACCAAATGTAGATTTTAACCTTGTACAATATTTTACTACAAACATATTTTCAATAAAAGAACATAAAATATACAATGGAAAATACACACATTACACAAATAGTTTTCCCCTGGAAACCCAAACTGGGAAAACCAACATATTCTATATTCACTCACACCAAAATTATTTATAATACAATATACATATAGGATCCAGTGATATCCAAAACCCTAATCCAATGACCTAGATTATTTAACAACCCTAGTTACTTAACCGGAAATAGAAAACCATCAGCGAAAAACCATGTGCCAAAAAACCACCCATAAATGGATATGAAAACCGAGAAAAAAATATTTTTTGGGGGCGCTTCCCCTGAAACCTCACGTAGGGGAGATATACCCCCCTACAAACCACATATATAACACATATCCAACATAGAACATCTGCATCTATTTGACCTTCAAATATAGGAATATCAGAATTGATCTATATTTTGAAGGGGTGACGCCTCCGCTCGAGGAAGATGCATTGCTTGTTGGAAGTCATCGAAGGATTTGCACAAAATTATCCATCATCAAATTCCTCTATAGTGTGATGGATTCTTAGAGAAATAGTTTAAATGGATATCCTACCCCATGGTCTCTCTTTTTTTCCCCCATGGGTGGTCGTCGGGTTTGGCGAGGCCGATCTTGCAAAGGCTCAATTGGTTCGACTCCCAACTGCTTGTACCCTAACCTCGTTGGGGACATGCACATAGAAAAAATGAAGAGAAGATCTCTCTAATACCATTAATATAGATGTATGAGAAGAACAAAATGAAACAAAGATATATAACATTATCACAGATATACAAAGTTGAACAATAACTTCTATTCAATAAAGAAATCAGTTGAAACTATAAAATGAAGAATGAAACAGTCTTGTTCGAATGGTGGTAGCTAATCTATGAGAAGAGATGTGGCAGCTACACACAATCTCCTGAGCACATTACAATGAGGCCTCTAATAAATATTATCATCAAGAAGTAATAAGAAAACCCTAGACATCTAAAAACCTAACCCTATGAGATGAAGCGCCAAAACTCATGTGGACCCTGATGGGGTAAGTTGGTATATCAACTTCCCAGGGTCGTAAATTTTGCATACAATCTATTTTAGGTGAACTATAGCCCGTTGGAAAGGTATATCTGAGGAATACACATTTTTCCATCACACTCTGAATTTGTCTACATTGTGATTGTGGCGAGCCCAAAACACATTGTTTAGGGCCTCAAAATGGCCCCAGAAATTTAGGACCCGAAAAGATAAAGAAAAACTGCCAAGATGAAAATTGTATGTGAGCCAGTTGGAAGAGGTGGGCGACCACCGATATCCACCTGAATCAATGGTCCTCTGAAATTATGTTAAATTAACTAACAAGATAACAACACAACACAAAGAATCAACAATATCTTTTTTTTTTAATTAACAAATCCAAAATCGATAGTGTTTAAAAAGATTATCGAAGCATACTAAAGGATTCAATCCAAGCATACAATTTGAGATAGAGGACTTAGCCCATAAGGGTAGATACATAAAAATTAATCATGAATCCTTAATTATGGTTTGGTTCAATTCACACATCATAAAACAACTCTACTCTTAAAGTTATGTCCTCTTGTACTTAACATGTGTTTACAAAATATGTTTACAATATCATTTCGAATAACTTTGTAAGATTTTTCTTCAACAAGTGCAATTGATTTTTTTACAAATTACAACCAAGAATAATAACAAATCAACATTATAAACAAGAATAATATTCAATTAATTTAGTTTCAATAGAGCCCAAGCATGGCTCTGCATTACATTAGTTATTATACTCAACACAACCATAGACTTGGTACTTAGGAAATTAGTCATAAACATAAGAGAATAAGCATGCATAATAATCCAGGAGGATCCAGAATGTTCACAAAGATCTATGAGGATCCAAAATGCTCACAGAAATCTAGGAGGATCTGAAACACTCATAGAGGTCCTAGGGGATCCATAAATGCTCGAAATTTGACCGTCTTAAATCATCTTGAAAATGACATCATTGAGTAGAGATCATCGACATATTTCCAATGGCACAAAAAACACCTCAAAACAGAGCTCATATGCAAAAGTTATGGGCAGTCAAAGTTCAAGCCAACCAAGGTCAAAGTCAAAAATCAAAGGGGTAAAAGGACATGTGTCATGTCCGTACAATGACACATGGCATGACCATACAGGTGATGTGGCCACACCCCAAGGTGCCATGTGGACTGATCAACTGACTGAGCAACACATGTGGTTCAATCATGGGTTGACAAGTGACATCCAAATGGTCCAATGGTTTGTTGACATGTGTCATAGGTCAACCAATGAGAGATGGCCACATGGAAGCCCCCAAATGGCTAGTATTGGTTAATATGTGGTAAACTTATTATGTAGTCCTAGGGAATCGACCACGTGACATCCATAGTCTCCAGGCATTAACAAATTCCACATTACCAACACACCACCACATGTGATTGTAAATAATTTATTTAAATTAATGTTAAGTTTCATGTGGAGGAGGAAAGGGGCCAAGGACTAGCCCCATCTCCTAGTTTTAATGTATTAGCATATGACTGTTCTGAAGTCGCGGGGAGATTAACTTTAATCCATGTGGGAGTTATAACCTACGTTATATATATATAATATAATATATTTATTATATACTATATATAACTACATAACTAAAATATAAAAAATTATATGTTATGCGGAGAATAGAACTCGGATTCACAGCGATTATTTTAAGGATGGAAATTTATTTTAAAATGTAGAAACCTTGACGAATCTTACTAATCCTTCATATGTCAACTATAAATGTTTGGTGATATTTTTGTAAAAATATTCAAATTTCTAAGTATTTTATATAGTTTTGATAAAATTTTGGCGATTTTTAAGGTAAAATAATTTTATCCTATAGAATTTGGGCGAATCATTTTTAAAATAACGAATCTCGTTTTTGGAAAAACCATGGAAAATTAGCCCATGAGAGAAATTTAGCCCCTAAAATCATCGGTCCAGGAACCTCCACTAAGTTAGCGGATGGTTTTAACCACTACAACAACCACTCCAAATATAGTAAATACGTTGTTAGTTATTTTGAAGGTGGTTTTGGAGGCCACCTTATATATTGTGCAAGCATCCCAATGTAAAGGGAACACATCCCTATGCATAGATTTTGATGTGCATGGATCTTGAGATAGGGAATGGATCCTAATAATGGGAACGGATCTCGGGAGTGTATGGATGGTACAAAAGTATGTGCAAGTACAAGCCAAGTTTGTTGTTGCACCGTAAAGTATGCCAAATGGTACCTTGACGGAATTTCAAGTGTTTTATATCAATTCTGCACCATTTTTCACAAGGATCATGAATATGAGGATTGTTTTGTGATTTGAGACAATTTAAAACACGTTTTTCTCAATTTTTCATTATTGGGCATTTAATGCATTGTGTTATCACTCCAAGAAACCCTTTGTGGTTGCAGACCAAAGGTGCTTGGTAACTTAAGAAATGAATGTTTTTTGTATTTTGTGAATGTGGATCAATGGGATAACTCAATCCAACTAATGGCATTCAAACATGGAAATGATAAACAAATAGACAGTGCTCTCAAAGATTGATTAATCAGCAGATAACTTTTAAAGTTGGTGGAGAAAAGATTGTATCTAAACCAGTACAATGTAGGGTCTAAGAAACAATCAAGAGACTTATTATCAGGTTATGAGCTAAACAATGGAATGACAGCCATTCAAAGCTTGACAATGCAGATAATAATGCAGAAGAAAAGATGGAAAGCTGACAATCAAAATTGAAAGGAACCTGTGATCTATATTAACATAAAAAAGTCTGAGTACAATAGCCAATTACTCTATCCAAAATCGAACCTCTAGAACTCAAAATGTCTTTGGCTTTATACCCTCTTACAATCAGTTTCAAATCCTAAAACAATGGATCATTATTCCTAAAGTAGAAATTCAAAACTAATTCACAAAAAATAAGGAGAGATCCTCAAGGTCACCGTTAAACCTCTATCTTTTTGGTCTTCAAACATTGGTTGAAAGTTGATGAAGTGTAGCCTAGACTTCCAAGGCTCTTTGATCTGCTCCTCAAAGATGGAATTCAGATTTGATGATGTGTGCCAAAAAATCTATCATTTTTGCTCTTGAAAATGACCAAATCTAGTCAAAAATTTCCTTTTGACTTTCATCCCCAAGAATGGCCTTCGGATTTTGACTTGATAATTCACCACCTATCTATTTGAAACCTTTTCAAACCATTTTAACCCAAAAATCACGGTCTGGTGAAAATTTGGCTTTATTAAAGGCATGACGAGACTCAAACTAACAGAAGAATACGTTCCTTAAAATTTGAAAGTAGCGGCTTTCAACAACTAACTAGTTAAAATTCCGCCTTCTGTGCTTTAGTGGCCTTGATTTTTCAAAAATCAAATTTCTCAGTAATGGAGAGTCCGGTTTGCATGCTTAAATAGTCGAGCGACATCTACAAATCCTAAGCTATCCAATGGCATTTTTAGATCTTCATTTAGAGCTTGGGAAGGCATTGAAAAGTGCCACAGCAAGTTTAAGTATCCTTCTTTCCATTTGCAATTCGAAACTCTAAGCGATCTTTTGTGAGCGATAGCGATATGGAACCAAAGATTTGATTTGATGTTGCCAGCTTGGGAGTACAGCCTCTGTACCTGTTCTCTTGCCACTTATGTCAGCGCGTGACCCCGTGAAAAATCCTTGTTAGTTGTGGAAAGTATGTACTTTCCACTATTTTCTGCTTGTTGATTTTCTATTCTTTTAAGATTTGTCACTTTCTTGGTAGCATCAAGCGATGAAAAGAGCTCCTTAGGCATTTGACAGTGGGCTTTTCCGACACGATGAATCTTTGAAAACATGTTAGTTGTGGAAAGTAAAAAATAACAAGTTTGAAAAAGAAGACTTCACAATCAAAATTATTTCTAAGTCAAGTAAAATCTAAAAATCATTCTGACTATAAAAAATCAAAAGTAACTTAAAGATGCTACCAATAGCCATGATATCAACTACAAAATTCAGCCCAGAAGGATGGTTTCGTTTTGGGAGTTAACATTGGCTCCAGGATGGAGCATCTCCCACAGTGAGGTGAATAAGAACCTAGCTAGACTCAGTAGACTTTTAGCATTGGGCATGGGGTCGTGCGACCTCTTTGGTGGGTTAATGAGCACACACTGCAGGGCTGCGCCTAAACCACCAAAAACATAAACTGAAAATTGGCTTGGATGAATCGATTGCTTATGCAAAGAATATCCCTACGCTGCATTTAAATTTCTTGAAACTACTCATGGGAAAAACTCGCTGAAGGAACTAGGGTATGCTGATGAAAGCGGAAGCCAATACGCATCCGCAAAGAGATCTCTTTCGTTGTCTGTCACGGAAGAAGGTCTGCGTGGGTGCACCATGCACTTCATCCGCGGACAAATATATCATTTTGATTAAAAGCTTGGCGGGGAGTTCAACGAGCCAATCTCATTCACTCACGATTGAAATGTAATATTGTTTTTTAACAATCAATATCAACTGAATACAGATTATTTCCGGTGACCGGTGAGAATTATTTGCAGCATAAGAGGATATACAGGACTGAATTTTTTATCTCCTCTGACACTAATCTTTGCATCATAATCATCCAAAGTAGCTTTTATACCTTTCCAAATTTGCTCTTCTCCTTGTGAATCCAAATATAATGAATATTGCTTAGGTGTCAATTTTGTCCTCTTCAGAGGATATTCCAACTGATCTGGAGCTTGAGAATAAAGATGATGAAGGACCATACTGCATGGTAGATCTTGCAGGAGAGGACTGTTGCCAAGTTTGGTTGTTTCCTGAAAGAATAGGGGCTTTAAAGCTCGAAGGGCCCAGTAAGGTGCACCCAACTGTTCCACCTGAAACAAGTTATGTCCAACCACCAATTCTAACTCTTCCATATCCCTGGTCAACCACAATTTTCCTAATTCTAAAAGAGGCCTTACAAGAGCAGCATGTCGGACAAAGAAAGTTAGCACACGAGCAGTCATCTTTCTAGTGAGCCTATTTAAGATCTTTCTCTTGTTTGTATCATCAAGAAAACTCTCTTCATATGAATCTTGTGGACTAAAATGAAATACGGAGTTCACTTATACGACATTAATACGGATACAAAAAGATAATCATTTCACAGTTAAACTTGAACCTGATGGTGAACATTTGTAAACATTCGAGCGGGCATTACATTCTCGTGGTTACAGATCTGTTTCCTAGAGTAGGAAGCAAGCCTCTGCATAAAACAGTAGTTATTCCTCCTCCTTGAATCCCTCATATAATGCTTGAATTCTAAACACAATACTTCATATTTCACCTATTGTTGACCCAGGATCATGCCAACGCCTGTCAAAATGTCCTGTCGCTGCAACATGAGGTTATGGTACGTGTTGAGATATCCGGAGGGCACATCATTCAATCTCTTCTTCGAATAGGAGGGCTTTTATCCGGTCAAGAATGAGATATATGTTTTAGTCAAAGTAAATTTCGTGGAGAAACACTCTTTTTGAAACAATACAGAGATTCCCATCAGCCATTCCATTTTTGACAAACGTTCGAACAACATATCTTGCAGCATTGCCACCTCCAACAATGACAAAGCTGTATGATGACCTGGAGTTTGACCATCCTATGCCACTTGAACGGATTTGGAATTGATTTTGCGCGCCTGCATGAGAGAATCGTGGGATTGATCTGATTCACACCAGGAATAGATCCACAGAGCCCTCTTTTCATTATGATCGATCCATCTTTGTATTTTATCTTTGGGCGTTAAATACGACGAACAACAAACTTTGAATTACATTGTGTTTCTTAGCGCCTGACAGGTTTCTCCATTGATACGCATTTTCGTGGGAATTGCTACATTGGTATTGAAGATTTGCGAATTTCTCCGGCGAACTCACCAACATGCTCGTTTGGAACCTGTGCAATCTCCAGAAGATGGACTTTGCCTTCATAAGAAATAAGAGTACCACCTTTTACATCTGTGAGTGTTTTGGGAGTGACCTCCATGCAGTATTCATTTTTGACCAAATGATTCAAAATTTTGAGATCGACCATTGCTCCCAAGTTGTCTGAGTTAGCTATAAACACGTACTCCTTACCCCGTGAGAGTAGTTCACCAATATTTCCTCTGTTCAAAAGAGCAGGGAAAACATCTTCGTGGCTAGGTGGGTACCATCCTTCTTTATCTGTGCGACCTTTAGTTGGCCGTGGCGTCAAATCTTATTCCACCAAGCGTGGATATTGAATCTGGTTAAATATGTGAATGTCAATCGAGAATGCCAGCTTCCAAAAATTATAAGCTAGTTCGCAATATCCTCCAGATTTCTCACTACCTTGTTTTCAATCATAGATTCATCAGGTATCTCAAGTTTACCCCCCTGCTTTGCTTCAATAGTAACTTTTCCCTTCAGGATGATTCCACTTCCAAACCACACATCACCTGACACCTTTAGACTACCAAGTTCAATGATGCTAGGTATGGACTTGAAATGCTTTAGAAAGTTGCCAACCTTCTTGAATTCAGGACCCAACTCAATGGAGGGATTTGCAGGGTTGACTCTAGCAGGATTTCGAATGAAAAAACCTTCCTCCACAGTGTAAAGATCCGACTGCATAAGTAGTAGATCTGAAGTTGCCTTCAATGGGAGAAATTGTGACCTTGGAATATTGACACCAATTGTACAATCAAAAAACCTTATAGCAGCACCTGCAGCTGTTTCAAGATGAAACACCTTTACCCCATCTACTTCCTGATTTGGAATTGTCTCCATTTTAAGAGCATCAGCCTCCACAAGCCTCTTAATGGCCTTCAAGTTCACCCACAAATAAATATCATGTTAATATGTTTACATAGCGACTGCAACGTGAAAACTGTGCATTTTGACAATAATTCGATTGTCAGTGAACTTGGTCTCGGACTTCAAATTGTCCGACTTCATTCGTATAAGACATACGGGCTGACCACAAATATGCAGGTTGTCTTGCAAGAGATAATAACCATCAAACTCTATTAGGCTGGGACATTCCAAGACTGGATGCCCCCTACATGGCATTTGCAAGATATCGAGAAAGAAATCCAAGCGTCGGGATAGCAATCATGATAATATTACTTCCCATTTATCACCAACAACTTCCTGTTCATACGTAACTCCTCCATTTCTCTCCACAATGTCGATCTATGGGGTCATAAAAGATTTTACGTGACTCTTAGAAATTTTGGAAGATAAGATTAAATACATATGCACAAGAAGCACTTAACACGGTATGACAACGAAAGGGCTAATCACGATCATCCAACATGTACATTAAACATTATTATTGTAAAAAGTTACAGCAATTTGGGAAAAATAGGCCCATATGACCATCAATAATGATGATCACAGGTTGACAACGTGACCTTGTTTAAAGACACATTTCTTTCTTATGATGAATAACACCACCCATGAAAAAGGCACCTCCAGTGTTCCATCAAAGTAATTGTAGTAAACATTCTTCCCATCAACCAGTGGATGAGACTCATTTTCAGAGAAGGCATAATCTGCTGAAAGATTTTATTTTGATAAATATTTTGAAGGGAGAAATATTCTCATCATAAAGGGGAACCATTGTTGTTTAGTAAAAGCCAGTAGCATAGTTTTATTCATCGATCCACGAAGATTTCTTTTTGATGGCAGCTTAGACTGATAGATATCAGCGTTGCAGGGAATCACATCTTTTATTTGGTGGGCAAGGTTTGCCTTTCCCAAGACCTCTTGTATGTTAAGCATTGTGGGGAGTATAAATGCCTGGGCTTATTTTAGGTGTTAAGATCCGGACTTTAAACTGGAAACTCTGCAACCATGATCTCTGCGACTATGACCTTTGCATGTCTTTATTCACACAAGTTCACTACTATTTCTATTTCAAATTAGAAATAGCACCGAGAAAGAGCTTATTTCACGAACTACCCTACTTTAACCGATTAGAAGTTGATCCAAATTAAAAGCTGGTTCTGTATCGATAGAAGTGAGAAATTGATCTACTGATATCATGCTTGACTCGAAAATGTGGAAACCATATGTCTGAAATGGATTTTGAAAGTGAGACCAACCGTTTGACAGAGGAATTTAACATTTATCTTTGCTCAAAGCGCTCTAGATGAAGTAGCAAGGATCAATGACAACGTGAAAATTGCTTTCTTCTGATTTGTGATGAACATCGGAAGATCTCTGCATACCCTTCTTCCAAGAATAGATGCCACCTTCAACTGCGTGTAAATCTGAACAGGTCTGCAAATTAACTGCATTGTTTATGATGAATTGTTTGTTGTTGTCTGCGGATCTATGTTCAAGTATGGTGCATGTAAAACTGTTGATTTCTGTAGATGACTTTTCAAAGTTGTATCTTTAACGGGGAGGTTTCAGATGGCTAATTTTTCACAATATTGTTCTTCATCAACATCAAATTCATAAGCATTATATATAGGAACATGCTAAGTCAACAAAATCGTCTTAAGAATCGATGCGCCGTGCATACTTATCATCAAAGAATGGGTGAACAAGAAACCTGTGTCTAGCAAAGAAAACAAATACATCTTCGTCTTCTCATCCGTTTATACGTGGCGTCATAAGAAACCTCTTTGAAAATTTGAGAACAATCCTCTTCTATAACTGATTCTTCATACAAACCAGCGACATGTGCATGATTTGATGCATCAGATATTTAATTCTCATTATAATCATTTGTAGTATGAAGATCTTCCTCTTGAACAGCAACAATAGAAGAATTTCATGTTCTGACTATAGAAGAATAGACATTTTGAATGTGTGAATGAAATTCTTCACAACAACCTCGAGAATTTCAGGAGCAAAAATCCTTTCACATCGATGATGGAATATTGTATGAAACTCTTTTAAAGAAGATGTATGCTAGAAGGAGATTAGATCGTTACCATTCATGAGCATCTCCTTCTAATGAGAAAACAAACATCTTCATGAGAACATCCTCATGATTTATATCCAACTGAAACATGCATTGATGAAATATGATGAAGTGATCTGAAGGATTAACCTCTTTCGCTTCTCTGAACCATGGAAAGTAGTCTCCCCAAATATCCATAAAAAGTATTGGATGTGGGAAACTAGGAACTAAAGAGAAGTCGAGAGGTGCAAACCTCCGAGATAAAAGAGAAACAAATGCTTTTGACATTTGAATGTCATGGAGTCACAGATTAGGTCCTTCATGGAGTGCATGGGATAGATGATTACAACCTGATAATGTCTATTCCTTTTCTATCATCAATAAATGCAGCATGGTTCTCGGAAGATAAACTACGAACTTCGCTCCCTTTGTATTTGATATCCTCCAGAAACCCTTTGGTTTACCCAGACAAAGGTGCTTGGTAACTTAAGAAATGAATGTTTTTTTTTGTATTTTGTGAATGTGGATCAATGGGATAACTCAATCCAACTAATCATTTAAACATGGAAATGATAAACAAATGTGATTAACTCTCAGATGGAGAGTGTATCATGAATAACTTTTTAAAATTAGATTGGAGAAAGTATCTAAACCAGTACAATGTAGGGTATAAGAAACAATCAAGAGACTTATTATCAGGTTATGAGCTAAACAATGGGATAGAAGCCATTCAAAGCTTATTATGAGATAATCTGAAAAGATGGAAAGCGTGATCAAAATTGAAAGGAACCTGTGATCTTTATTAACATAAAAAGTCTGAGTAGGATAGCCAATTACTCTATCAAAAATCAAACCCCTAGAACTCCAAAATATGCTTTGGCTTTACGCTGCCACAATCAGTTTCAGATCCTAAAACAATGGATCGATATTACAAAATAGAGAGTCAAAACTAATTCACAAAAGATGAGAGATCCTCAAGATGAGGTCAACCTCTAACTTTTGGTCTTCAAACATTGGTTGAGGATTGATGAAGTGTACCCTAGCCTTCCAAGGCTCTTTGATCTACTGCTCCAGATGGAATTTGAATTTGATGATGTGTGTCAAAATCCCTATCATTTTGTACTGAAAATGACCAAATCTAGTCGAAAAATTCCCTTTTGACTTTCATCCCCAGAATGGCCTTAGATTTTGACTTGATAATTCACCACCTATCTATTTGAAACCTTTTCAAACCATTCTAACACAAAAAATCCTGATCTAGGAAAAATTTCGGCTAATACGGCCATGGCGGGCTTTCAACAATGCTTACGAAAATGTCACTCCTTAGGCATTTGAAAGTGACTTTCTTGATAACTAATAAAACATTTGGTGAAAATTTTTTTTCTCAAAATCAAATTTCTCGGTCTTGGAGGCCCGTTTTGCATGCTTAAATGGTCGGTGACATCTACAGAATCTAAGCTATCCAATGGTTTTTCCTTATCTTCATTTGGATCTTGGGAGGGATTGAAAAGTTCCCTACAAATTTAAGTATCCTTCATTTGCAATTCAAAACTCTAAGCGATCTTTTGGCGATGTGATATGGAACCAAAGATTTGGTTGTGATGTTGCCAACTTGGGAGTACAACCTCTGTTAAAATTTGTTGATAATCTTGACTTTCCTCGGTATCTTTGCTTAAGCCCACATTGACTGCTTGGAAAGTATGTACTTTCCTGACGCTTCCTTGCATGGCCGATTTTCAAACCTTTTAAGATTTGTCCCTTTCAACAGCGCATGAACTGCTAAAAAGAGCTCCTTAAAATTTGTTGAAAGTGGGCGCTCCTGGCCTTTATTAGATCTTTGAAAACATGTTAGGCTGTGGAAAGTAAACCTAAGGTTGAAAGAAGACTTTACAATCAAATTATTTCTAAGTCAAACCAAAATCTAAATCGTTCGATATAAAAACTCAAAAGTAACTTAAAGATGCTACCAATATCCATGATATCCACTACAAAACTCAACAGAAAGAAGCGGTTTCATTTTTGGGAGTTAACACATTGTTTTGAGTGCCAAATAGCATGAATTTGAGCTAGTTTGGACACTATTCGAATTTACAGTCCAAAGTTTCGGCATTTTGCAAGAATTTTTACAGTCCAAAGTTTCGGCATTTTGCAAGAATTTTAATTATGAACTCTATTTTTGCATTTGAGTATTGGATTTTCGGAGAAACCACAATATTGGCTTATTTGGTCCATCTACATGGTATTTTTAGGTATTTTGGGATGAAGATAAACAATTTAATTGTTTTGAAAGGAACTTAAAGATGGAACAAAATATGTTATTAACTTTGTAATTTGATTCATTTTATGTAATCTCATTTCCACTTCAATATAATATTCATTTCATGATTTTTTGGGTAAAAAGCACATCATCAAAATTTTGCAATCACCTCAATAGATCCTAGAAACTATTCTGGATCAAGTTAGATATTGCATGTATATATGTAAAGAAATAAGTGGTGTCGAAGGAGTTTCAAATCAAGTGATATTAGAGAATTTTTTGTTGTGTTTTGCAAGTTATTGATGTGATGAGATCTAAATCTCAATTTGGTGAAGATATTGAAGGATCTTTTCAAGGAAACAAGATGAGTAAGGTTCTTATGAAGTTGAGACTACAAAAGAACATTAATCAACAAATATAGGGAGATAATTTTGAGCTGAGGTTGCATATGCAAGCTCTTGAGGAAGAGAAGCAAAGGTTTCTAGATCGACTGTTATGTCATGAATATTTCCACATGAGTATTTTTCATGAACTAGAGATAAAGTTGTAGATGGTACCATCAATCAATAAAGTTGGACAAGATCAGAATGAGATAGTATCTCTTGCACTATCTCATTCCAAGAACATGATCAAGAAAGAAAACTCTTCATATTATTCTTTGTCACATCAA
>SNQJ01S0075597.1:41869-61510 GCA_010110895.2 Picea sitchensis
GGAATGGAGTTTCCAAGGTTGTTCTGCTGAAGTGCATGTGCCATAAGATCGATATGTTTCTTCATGCATGTGGATTCTTCATGATTCAGTTTATTGCAGTAAGTGCACTGCTTTCCCTTCTTCTTCTTCTTGGAATCTGAAGAGTCTTTGGAATCTGAAGAATCGTTGAAGGGTTTGGAATATCCCTCCTTCTCGTTCTGTTTGGATGACCCTTTTCCATCATGCATGGTGAATGCATGTTCTTTGGGATATTTCATGAGGTCCATCTGTATGAGTTTTGTATGCTCTTGTGTAAGAGACTCAATGAACCGAGCCAATGTAGGAATTTTCCAATTTGTTCCAAAAAGACATCTGCCACAATGGAAATTGGAGACATATACAACATATTCTAGTCCTAGCTTGGCCAAGATTGTTAGAATAAGTTGTTTCTCTTGTGTAGACTTATCAATAACACATTCAACCAAGCTTAATAGCAAATATTTAAATTTAGTAAACAAATCTTGTATATTATCAAAACTTTTAGGGTCTAAGGTATTCAACTCTACCTCAAGCATATGACCTCACATCTCATCCTGCTTTCCAAAGAGTCCTTCCAAGGTGCTCCAGATCTCGTTTGGAGTCTTGCATGCAGCAACATGAAACCATATATCAGTGGAGATTAACTAAAGAAGTAGTCATGTGGCCTCATCCTTATGGGTCACCCATCTCATCTTCTCAATCACTGATGTAGGTTTTGTTTATGTCGCCATTGTCAAATTATACAGTCCTTTCCTTCTGAGTTGGAATTCTGCCTTGGGATTCCAATAAAAATAATTGTATGGTGTGAGGATTACCACCAAGTTTGACTATATAATAGTTGTCCTTTCTATCCCTTCCACTATTCCTAAGAACCCCTAAAAATTTACTCTCAATCTGCAAGTGAAAAATTAAGAAATTAAGAATTCGTATCAGTTTCAATAGATGATCTTGCGGCTTACGTTCTGAGCAAACGGTGAGAAATCTCTCCAAACGGTTGAAAAATCATTTCCAAATTGGGTCGATTTACTTCTCATGTGGGCCGTTTCCTCAAACATTTAATATTTTTTGGGAGCAATCACTGTAGAAAGGTATGGCCAGAGATTCGTATCAGTTTCAGGAGGCTATATTGCAGCTTACTTTCTGAGAAAACGATGAATAATCGTGCCAAACAGTTGAAAACACACTTCCACAATGGGCCGGTTTACTTCATTTCTAGACAATTTCCTCAAAAACGTAATATTTTGGGAGGAATAACTGTTGAAAGGTACGAGTAGGGATTTAGCTCGCCGAAACCCCGATTTTCCTTATTCTTTGGCTTGTTTGGCTTGCTCCAAGCAGCATAGATCTGATACCATGTTAGTGTTTCATGGAAACCTGCATAGGAGATCTAGATAAAGGAAGTACAAACTAAGCTTATCAATAAAGGAAGAGAGATTCAATATGGAAGAATGAGAAAATGTATTCACGCTACTCCAATGAGATGATGATTGATACATAGATCATGATCAATATGATACAATGAATGAGTGAAATACACTCATATATAGGGCATGAAATTCCATAATTAAGAAAAGAAATCAAGAAGTTATCTTTCCTTAGGAATTCATGCATGCATAATAGTGATGGTAAAAATAGAAAGTCTAAAATAGAACTAGTCAGATAACTCCCACTGAACTAGTGTGTTGAAAATAGAAATTTCTCCAACACATGGAACAAGATGCTCTGCTCTTATTATCATAAAAGTGGACACCAGATTGAGAAGTGTTGGACACTTTACCCACACTTATGTCCGAAGAAGAACCTGAAGGATGTAAAGGTTCTTGTGATAAGACACACAAAAATTACAAATGAAGTCAATGGTATTACTGAAAGKCTTGGGAAATAATTCTTCCTCTAGACAACAATATAGGCTTGGGAAAGARTACTTCCTCTAGACAACAATATAGGCTTGGGAAATATTTCAAAGCCTCTAGATAACAATATAGACAAATGTGTTGTCTTGTAATCAACTAAGGGGATACATATGGATTGAATTGTCTTAAGACAACATTACTGATTCTGAAGAAATGAAAGCGAAGGAACAAAGGATGTAGGTAGTTGGAACATCTAGTTCAGGAGCGGAAAGAAGCATCGAAGTAATGCATAACTTTCTAAGAGCTTGTAAAGGAGAAATAATATGTTTTTAAAGAGGCACATAAAGGTGCATGCTATAAGCATCTTTAAATAATATGTCATTTTCATATGATGTATACCTTGAACAAAATAAATCAAGGTAGATATAGATGATAAAAGTACAAGCATAATTTTTTTCCCAAGGCAGGAGCAACAATGAACAGAGTATTCATTCAGGGACTTCTATAGAAACATAAAGAAGAACAGAGAGTCCAAATGGGAAAGGCATAGATCAACATTTGAGTTGGTTTCATATTGGTCGAGATAGACTATCTTTAGCATAAGAATATGGGAGTGGATGTTGAAATACAATATATAGGTATAAAAAATATTCAATGAACAAGACTTTTGTTTTCCGTAAATCTATAAGCCAGAACTGGAGCTATACATATCATATTAGCTATAGAGCTAGAGGAAATAGTCAGAGCTATATTCCAGAGAAGTATATAGAAGAACACTCAGCTAGTACCTGAGATCGAAGACCCAGATTGAAGACTCATTCCAAAAGAATCGACAAGTTGGAAGAGTGAAGAAACTTCATCACTAAGTTACTCATCGGAGCATTTCAGTAAGATGGAAGAGTAAGTTAGAGTTATCATCACTAATTTTTTGAGTATCTATACTTTTGGAGGTCCAAAAGTTCATCAGTGGGAAGGTGTGATCCAGGAGGATATAGAACACTCACAGAGGTCCAAGAGGATCCAGAATGCTCATAGAGCTCCTAGGGGATTTATAAATGCTCAAAATTTGACTGTCTCAAATTGTCTAAAAAACAACATCATTGTGTAGAGCTCATCCTTATCTTTCCAACGACACAAATGACACCTCACACAAAGATCGTATTCAAAAGTTATGGATAGTCAAAGTTCAAGTCAACCAATCTCAAAGTCAAAGTGAAAGGGGTAAAAGGAAATGTGTCATGTGTGTATAGTGACACATGGAACAATTGTATAGGTGACATGCATACACCCCAAGGTGTCACTTAGACTGATCAACTGGCTGGGAAACAAAGGTGGTTCAATCATGGGTTGACAAGTGGCATCTAAATGGTCCAATGATTTGTTGACATGTGGCATAGGTTCAACCAATGAGAGGTTTTCACGTCAAAATCTCTCATTTTCTAGTATTGGTTAATATGTGGTAAAATTATTATAGATTTTTGGGGAATTGACCTCAGGACCTCCATAGTCTCCACGCCTTAACAAAGTTCACATTACCAACACACCAATACATGTGACTTACCATATGTATTGTAAATAATTTATTTAAATTAATGTTAAATTTCATTTGGAGGGGGAAAGGGGCCGAGGACTAGCCCTAGCCCCTAGTTTTAATGTATCAGCATATGACTCTTCCTAATCCACGGGGAGCTTAACCTTAACCCACGTAGGCGCTATAACCTACATTATATTTATACTATATAATATATATATTATATACTATATATAACTACATAACTAAAATACAACAAATTATATTCCATGTGGAGAATAGAACCCAAAACCTCCACTAAGTTAGCAGATGGTTTTAACCACTATAGCGGATATTCCACCAAATATAGTAAATAAGTTTCCAACTATCTTGGAGGTGGTTTTGGAGGTTGCCCTATATAGTGAGAACACATCCCAATATAAAAGGGAACACATCCATCTGCACAAATTTCAAGGTGCATGGATCCCAAGACTATACATATGGTACACAAGTATGTGCAAGTACACGCCAAGTTTAGTGTTGCACTGTAAAGCGTGCCAAATGGTACCTTGACGAAATTTCAAGTGTTTTATATCAATTCTGCACAATTTTTCGCAAGAATCATGAATATGAGGTTTGTTTTGTGATCTGAGGTCATTTAAAAAAAATTACTCAATTTGTCATTAATGGATATTTAATGCATTGTTTTACATGCCAAAGAGTGTGAATTTGAGCCAGTTTTGAAACTGGTTGAATTTACAGTCAAAAGTTTTCAAATTTTGCAAGGATTTCAATCATGAACTCTATTTTTTCATTTGAGTAGTGTATGTTTGGAGAATCCTCGAGATTGGATTATTTGGTCCATTTACATGGTATTTTTGGATGAAGATAAGTAGCTTAATTATTTTGAAAGGAACTTAAATATGAAAAAAAAAATATTATCAACATTGTAATTTAAGTTATTTTATGCGATCTCATTTCCACTTCAAGATAATCTTCAGTTTATGAGTTTTTGGGTAAAAATCACATCATCAATATTTTGCAATCACCTCAATAAATCCTAGAAATTATTCTGGATCAAGTTATATATTGCATGTACATATGTAAATAAATAAGTCGTCTAAGGATTCATGGATCTCATAAACCCATACAATAAATGATAAAATTCTCTCATTATTTTATCTACTTGTTGGTTCATACATTACGTCAATTAATACTTGGTGCATAAACTCATAACATAAATATTTTTGGTAGATAACTTCTATTGTACACATGGAATTTAACCCTCAACAACACATGTTGATTGATGTCTCTTTAACAAATAAATACTTAGTTAAATGTTCATAATAAACTTACATTCAAAACATATACTTAGCATATGTTGTTATCAATGATTAACTCCTACTTGTGAATCATGAATAATGTTTAAATTGTATTGTTTCTTTGTAATGATGTAGGCCACACATAAAATTCCATGTATGAATCAAATATGATGACAATGAGAAAAGTTAGTAATGGGGATCTGATGGAATTAGTTGATACATTTAGGGAGAGATTATTAAATATATGGATTTGGTTGAACTGAATATCTAATTATGACATAGCTTTTATGGTCATCTAGAGCTATATAAAGGATCCTATTGTACAATACAAATAGACACATTGATGGATTGATTGAGTAGAATTTCCCCTTTGGGGTTTCTCAAGCGTAAACTCCCAATGTCCCTTGTTTGATATATGTTTGTGTTTTTGTTGTTGATTAGGAAACACAAGTTTTGATATCAAATTCATTTTTAGTTGGTGTTTTTGGTTTCAAAGCATGAATATATATGTTAATTTTTATTTTATTTTTTAGTGTTGAAGATATTCTTTTATATGAAAAGAAAAAGAAGTGACTTAGGAACACAACTAAATTTTTTGAAGAAGACCAATGTGTAACATAAGCTGATTATGGAGTGCTTGAGGATCATTATGTAATGATGATATCTAGATGATAGTTCTATGTTTATTTGGATGGGGGGAATCTTGAGAAGATATACTCCCAATTGATGTGAAGGACTTTACTAAAATTGGCATGCCTGAGAATATATATGTCACCCAAGATGCATGATACGCTCATGCTAGATGGACTTGCAAGTAGATGAGGAATTACTAGCGAGAAGGAGAAACATATGAATGTTGTATTCCATTGGGCGTAGAAATTGACTTTGGTATCTCTCTCATGGTAATTATTAATCAAAATTAAGTGATAGAGAAAATGTAGAACCTTTCTAGTGTATATATTCATCCCAATTTAGTGATCCAGATGTCCCATGTTTAAGTCTTCCAAGGTGGGAAAGATTTGCAGAAATATAGAGTTATGACCACCTTTTTTATGCCATGGTTTGTGTATAAAAGATCATGAAATTTGTGATAATATATCTTTCGTGGAGTGAGCTATTGTATGTAAGGAAGTAGAGGTTTAGAATATCCATCCTACACTAATCCATGAAAGAAGAATGTGAAAAAATTATAAACATAACAGTTGCAACCAAATGAAATAAACAACAAACCATAGACAACATGATATCCTAGGGAAAATCATTTCTAAATAAAAAACCCACATTCTAAATAACACTCAATGTATTATTCAACAACCAAATGGTTACAATATAGACAGTCTGTGCTCTCAATAAGAGTGTTCAATAATAGAATAATTTTGGAGAATTTTTGTAGCATAACAGTAAGATAAAACTTACACTCTTTGATTTCCTCTATCCCTTTCACTCAATAAATAGAAATAATAAAACCATAAACCATTTTACCATTTCTACACACTACAAACCACCAAAGATTATTCCCTACCAATGCTTTGCATTTTTCCTCTATCATTGTTCTGCATTTATTCCTACTACATCTCTTCATTTTTTCTATAATCCATGACAACACTATATTTATTCTCTACTCCACTAAATTACTCCATTCATTCTCTACTTATCATTGCATTTGTTCTCTACTCCACTATAGAACTATATTTATTATTTGTTGCACTACAACACTACATTTAATCTCTACTCCACTATAACATAGAAAGGTGTATGACAGACTTGCTCCAACATTCTTCTACTTTCCATATACCTTTCAAGGGTATATGAGAGAATGCATCAAGAAACAAGATAAATTTTAGGGAACATAAGGCCCATATACTCATAGAACCACTTGAATTTACCTATGCTCATAGGTTTCATCAATGCATTTGCAACATTATGCAATGTGTCAACTTCCTCCAGTGTCACCTTTCCATCCTCTACCATGGACCTAAAAAATGGTACTGGATATATATATACTTTGCATTTTCATGAAATCTTGGGTTCTTAGTGAGACAAATGAAACTATTACTATCACATTGAATCATAATAAGTTTCTCAATTAGCCCTACTTTTGAACACAATTTTATAAGAAAATTGGTCTCCTTACAAGCATGAGTAGATTCCATATACTTTGCCTCTAAAATGGACACAGTGAACATAGGTGTCCCTTTCGCATCCAACTTATTGCTCCACCAAACAATTTAAACATGTACCCACTCGTAAAACTCATTCTATGTACATCCCCTGCCCAATCAGAATCAACATAGTCATGTATATGTAGTGAGTCTGAGTCCCTTGAAACATTACTATGATAGAAAATGGAATATTCACAAGTACCTCTCAAATACCTAAATACCCTCTTCACTATATCCCAATGTACACATCCAAAATTAACTATGAAGCGACTCAAGACTCCCACTACTTGGGAAATGTCTAGTCTAGTACAAACCATTGCATACATAAAACTACCAACTTCACTGGAATAAGGAACATAAGCCATTTCCTCTATATTTGCAAGTATTGTAGGACACTACTCAACTGAAATATTAGTTCCCAAATAAATCGGAACACCCAAAGGTTTTTAATATGCCATGCATAAATGTTGTAGAATAGAGTTTACATACTTACTCTAGCTCAATCAAATCATTTTATTCACTCTATATCTCCTGATATCCATTCATAAAATAGATTTTCTAGCCCCCAAGTCCTTCATATCAAATTGTGTTGAAAGTTGAGACTTCAAATCACAAATCACATCCTTACTATTACCAAAGAATAACATATCATCTACATATAGAGTGATAACAAGGAAATCACCACCATCATGTTTGTGATACACATAGTGATCTGATTTAGATCTCAAAAATCATAATCCTAACACAAAAGAATCAAACTTTTGGTACCACATTTTGGGAGATTGTTTGAGACCATATAAATACATTTTTATCTTGCAAACCATTGGCTCTTTAACTTTTTCAACGTAGTGTTATGGCTATGTCACACATATATCCTCCTTCAACTCACCATGTAGGAATGTTGTTTTCAAATCCATATTTTCTATATCTAGATGCTGCTACAAAAAATAAGAACTTAGTAGATGTTAATTTAGAAACCATGGAAATATATCTGACCAAAGTATATCCCTTCAACCTAGGCTTATCCTTTTGAAACCAACCTTGTCTCATGTCTTTCAACATTTCCATCTAAACTAATATTATTTTTTGAACACCCATTTACATCCAATGGGTTTCTTTTCATTAAGAAATGGTACCAAGTCCCACATATCATTCTTTCTAAGTGAAAACATTTCCACATCAGTGGCCAATCTCCAGGAATCCTTATGTTCCATGTCCATTACTTCTTTCATAGTTATAGGATCATAGGTGTTAGAATATAAATAAAATATACTTCCGAATAGAGATGATTTTAAGGATGGAAATTTATTTTAAAATGTAGAAACCTTAGTGAATCTTACTGATCCTTCATATTCGCGATATTTTTGTAAAAATATTCAAATTTCTAAGGATTTTATATATTTTCTATAAAATTTTGGCTATTTTTAAGGTAAAATAATTTTATCCTATAGAATTTGGGCGAATCATTTTTAGAATGACAAATATTTTTTTGTGAAAAACCATGGAAAATTAGCCCATGAGAGAACTTTAGCCCCTAAAATAATCCCTACTTCTGAAATCATACGAACAATAATGATAAATGTCTATTTTTGTTCTTTTCTAAGTGGACCTTCTTAAATTTTGAGGTGGATTTTCTTCCTCCTCTTCCAAACTGTCTGAACCCTCCTCCTCTTCAGGTCCTTCATGAACTTCTTTTTCACTTTATGGTTGATCTCTCTTAGTCTTGGGTTCTATCTAAATCACTAACTTCTTCTCATCCTCTTTTAGATACACCACCATGAGAGAAGGCTTAACTTCTTCGAAAATAACATTCCTTCTACAAAAAATATTTCCATTCACAAGATCCCAAATATTGTTACCTTTATGTTATGCACCAAATAACCAAAATACCATAAAACGAGAGAGAGAAGTATCTCCATGCCTTGATAAAGAGAGAATAATGAATGTGAAGCCTCTTCAAGGGGGAAACCTCCTTTTACAATAGATAAATGTACAATATGAGATGATCCTAAAACTAGGTCTCCTTGGTATATGTATAGGAGACCAAGGGTACAATTACAATTAAAAGGTCTAGTAGATAATACTAATATAATAATAAAAATACAACAACACAATATCTAGGGCCTTACATGGGCATATATTCTTAACATGGGCCTTTTTCTAGGGGCTTAACATGACCCTACCCTTGAAACACGTGTTTCTACCAACACTTGATTAGTTCCAGATGTTTCTACATGAAGAACTCATCTTCCCATGTTCCATCGTCTATTGGTACGTTCTTCCACTTGATGAGGTACTTAGTAATTGTCTGATTTTGCAGCTGCGTAACCCTTCTTTCAAGGATTATTTTTAGTTCTAGAATGATTTCCCTTCATTGATCTCAGGTGCAATAGTTTGAATTGAGATCTTTTCACCGATTACCTTCTTTGAGCAATAAGCATCAAAGATTGGATATACATGTGAATATGGAGGTAACTTTAATATGTAAGCCATAATTTCAATCCTTTGCAACACCTTATAAGGACCATAATACTTAGGTGTTAATTTATTGTCCTTCTTTTGTTTCTTGGGGGACATATATTTGTATGGTTGCAGCCTTAGAAATACCCAATTCCCCACTTCAAATTCCCTTTCATTGTGATATCGATATGCTTGTTGTTTCATCTATAATTTGTGTTGTAAGCAAGTTGTACTTCAATAGTTTGAGAACCTCTAGTTGGTTCTCTATCACGATCCATTGCTTGAACCTTCACTTTCCCTTTCAATGGTGATGTGATGGAAGGAGAATGATATCAAAATTCCATAAATGGGGACATTTTTTTTTTTTTTTTTTTTTTTTTTTTGTTGACGGGCGAAATTGATTGTTTGTCAACTGGGAGAGTGGAATTGGTCCGGGGTTTTCTAATAAACCAAGCCGTTTGGTATGGACCACCACGTAGGCAGAGTTTAGCAGCTCCGTTGGCGCTCTAAGGTCTCATTAAAGAGTAAAGAAAGTGATCACAGGCTAAATAATCTAAACTAAGGAAACTAGAAACTAATAAAACAAACTACAATGAAACTAACTAACTAAATAAAAGTAAAACTAAATTGGAAACTAGAAACTAATAAAACAAACTTAACTAAACTAATCTAATCTAACTAAAAACTACTAACTATTATATGTTACAAGATGCTAAATATGATTATAATAACTCAAAATCAACTACCTAATTATCGATATGATCATTCTATATGCACAAATATACAATATGGACAAATTAGTTGATCAAAACACCGCAAAACTCATGTGTTGGCTCTCCCTAAGACGATAAAGGGATCATTTTGTCTTTTATATTTATGAAGCAGAAGAAAGCTAGCTGAAATTAATCTAATCTAAAATCTACTTAAATTACTAATTAATTAAAAACGATAAACACCCTAACTAATTAGCACGGAAATGCTCAAGTTTGTCACAGTGTATGATGGCCAAGTATGGCTGATTGGAGGAAGAAATTCACCATTAATCCCATCAAGATTCTATAGGGATCAGCTATAATGCTTCACGAAGTGGATTCATGGGACAAAATAGAACCCATAAAGAAATCATACTTGAGTCTTTAGATTACGAATTTTTGCAAGAGGGAAACCTACTGTGCGACAAATTCATATATGATAATTCAATTCATCAAAGTCAAGAGATATCATTTATATAAGCTGAATCCTTAAAAGCTGTTATATGGTTCTACATCAAATTAGGTAACAAGGGAATGCATAATGTAAGAAATTATATCACTTGAATTAGATTTAGGCGACAAGAAATTGATACTAAACCCGAAACAAAATGATATACAAAACTTAGAACAAAGTGTTAATGTATTGAAAAGCAAAAGCTATAACAAAGCATCGATTCTACTCCAGTTTGAATAAGCATTACATATCCTTGTTCTCCCAAGCAGGAATGTCGAATTATTACAAAACCATCGATTTAAATAAGTTTTTCACAAATTAAAACATCCTTGTGAGAAAATAGAAAACGATTTTACAAAATCTCACAGGGAATAATCCCAAAATCCTTTAAACTAAGCAACTAAAATGCACAGAGTAGAATCTGTAAATCATCCTCCTAGCGCCCATAGCATCCATTTGCAAATTCAATTTCCACCGCAATAGAAACCGAGGAATCAAGTTAGAAGATTGTTTATTCAAAAATAATAACAAAATTGGTTCTATAGACTCAGCTACAGAAACGTTTGATTAAATGGTACAGTCTAGCTCAGGTAAAATTACCAGATATAAATCAGATCAAATCGAACCTAATCAATTTGAAATAATCAATACATCACTAATGATTAGATCAAATAAAACTAGCAGAATATAATCGGGACAGACTAGAGATGCAATTGATACAAAATAGGAATACCATGTTTCTTAATTGTTCCCAAAATTGAATCGAATCTCAATAGGATTGTCCCAAGAATGTCATCAATAGAAAACCGAATCGTGTGGGATAATCATTGTCAAATAAGTATAAGATTACCATTGCCAATATAAAAAGTATTTGCTTGTTCCGCACATCACTGTATCCTTTTAATCCAATCATAGTTCTCATTCGTTATGTTTAAATAATTTTGCAAATAATTTATAGCCAGTACCTAATTACAATCAAAGCATATCGATATCATTCATGCGATGTATGAATTGTTTCCAGTGTAGTCGAACTAACTCCACAAATATCGATTCAACGGTCTCCACGTTAGATCACTCTACAATCATCACTCAAGGTTTAATGAGAGTCATCAAAGCGGGATATTTAATTATAAGATAAATTAAAAGATTTGATACAATCAACCATTCCTGTAATCAAATCATTTGCTATTATTGACAAATAACATTGTAACAATTGTTATCCAATCAAAACTTGATTATGAAACAGAGGATATCACAATTGGTCTCAACATAGAAATTACAATTAACACGGTCAACAAATCGACTCATCGTATCGCATAAGATATAATCAAATTGAACAGCGAGAGATATCATTAGTGTTCCAAAATGAAAACATATCAAATACAACATATTCAAATTAGGATATAATCAATCAAACCAAATTTAATCACAGTCTAATCCAAATAAATCGATAAAACCTATGCATGACAGAAGGCAATTCAACCATATAATGAGTTTATAGTCTATTTGTATAAAAGGGAAATTATACCATGACAAGCTATTTGAGTTATGTCAATCTTGAATTGACCAATGCAGTAGCAGACTCAACGTTTAAAAACAAGATTGATCGATTGAATTAGTTGATTTCTATCAATAGAACGCCCTTTTGCATCCCGACCAGTAAGCAATGCCAGTTGTTTTTCCAAATCATGAATTTTGATTGCAATTTAGGGACATCCGAATAATCCTTCTCTAACCACTGTCCGCACTAATCACAAGGTGAAACAGCCTTTTGAGCAACAGGGTGTTTTGACGATTCACCACGGGTTACAATAGGTGGCTTGATACCCGGATAGCCAGGGTTAACCCTAAGACATGGAGGTAAGTTATCAAGGAAATCACAAGGAGTTTCCTCACCAAAGAAACCCTCTTGATAAGCGTTCGATGCTCGGTCCGAGTCCCTCAACCCGATCATGGTAGCTCTGTTTGGCGAGGAGGCTTGGACTTATTTCTCTTCATGTGAGAGATCATCCTTGCGTTTCTCTTATTATTTAGCGATAGTGTTTTACCCACAACCTATGTGGTCATGGGTTTTAGATTGATTAGTCCACCCGACCATGGGGTGAATTAGCGGATATAGGTGGGGCTTAGGTTTAAGGTAGTAAAACAGAGTAGAAACGGGGTAGATTTACTCCACACGAGATATCCGCGGAGCTTATCAATTGGAGGGAGGGTTTGATTCCCTCAGCTTGGATGCGGTTGAGTAAATCGGTGTCCTAAACGTGGCAGAAGTTGTCATGGCGACCAGTATTTTAATCAACCCAACATGGAAGAATTTAGTGTCCGGCCGGCTTTGTCTTATACTTCTTAGCCACCATTTTAAATGGCTTGATTGTAGATGGCCAACAACTCAAAACCCGCCAAACACCATCGACAAGCGTGGGTAAACGGAAAACAAATCCATACACGCCTTCCACCGCGTTAGAGCTGCTTGAAGATCATCCAATAGATTATGCCGGTAGTTTCAACATACTCACGAGCCCGGTCCTCACATTCCGCTGACCTCGCCTTTGTTCGAGAGCGAAGCTTGAACGGCAAAGTCCATGGGACATCGTTTACTTTATATCTTTTGGACCACTTTCTCCCATACTTGATGACCGGTTTCCGGTGAGGCGTTCCATTGACTTGGAGGTCTCCGACTTTTGCTCGACAACTGTCAAATGACAGTGTGAATTGCTGAGCAACATGGATATTGAAACCATCGAAATTTCGTATAAATGAAAGCCACCTGAATTCTTCAAAGTCACTGTATGCACCATCGAATATCAAAAGCGCTTGGCATCCATTAGGTTATGGCTCCTCACAACGAGAACCATAACCTACCTACGCTCATGATGAGTTTCACACCGGCGAATGCACAATGCGAGTTAATTACGATAGGGTTGCATGGCTTTGAATCTTTGGATGAGGCTAGAACAACTCAAAAAGCGTCTCGCGAGGTGGTGGGATTACCATCTGCGATATTACGGTAATGAATACATTCCAGAGTACATTTTAAAACCATAATCATTAAAATGAATGTATCGACCAGTGAGTTGGTGAATCATCAGTTCTACGTGCCTTTTATCCAGGTTAGAACCAACACATCATATGACATCAAAGCGCGAAGTGTTAAGTTTAAAACCCACATAGTACCAGCATTAACTAACGATTTATCGTGCCAATTCCAGCGTTTAATCAACTGCTTAATCACAGGGTTTACTGCTAATACATAGTTCGGGATCATATAACAATCAATGTATAATATGCTTACACCAAACATTGTATGTCAAGTATCGATTTGTAAAATCGAACATGATTAACTTACGCGCCTTGAAACCATTGCTATCATACATTATAAACCCAGTATTATTTGATTGTATACCATATATGTTTGTATTCCAAAGTCTTAGAACTAGATGATCAAAGTTCCTTTATATGATAATCGAGTGAAAGAGTCCAAAGCAAGGATAAAACAATATGACCAAATCAATTTTACAATATTAGGTAAGATCAGAACAAGACTAATAACTCCCATGTCCAAAGTTTAAACATTGAAATATATCCAAATGTGCAATCAAGAACGCTCAAGAACATAAGTCTGATAAAAACTTTATCAATCACATGATAAACCAATGATAAAGCATCAACCAACAAATCAAAAAGACGACAACAGCATAATCAACGAGATAGGTGTTTTCACACTTGCAGTTTGTGAAAACTGAGTCGAAATTGTATTGTAATGGTCGCGAAAATGAGCCGAATGTCTATTAGCACAATGTGACAATACTTTATCGTAATACGACAAGGGGTGTAAGCTGTGACTTTTGAGAGTAATCCAAAAAATGGGTTGGTATAGCAGGTCTTGTACCACAATTTTTTTTCCAAGGAAACCACTTGACCCATTGTTTTTTGTTGGTCGGATCAAAAGAAATGAAAATAACCTTCCACAAATGTAATCATAATCTAAGTTATCAGATCAAAAGAAATGAAAATAACCTTCCACAAATGTAATCATAATCTAAGTTTTCCCATACGATTGAGGATGGTAGAAGGATTTGTGAGACAATTGAGTACCCAAACAAGAAAAAAATTTAGTCTAAACTTTTCTAGTGAAAATTGGATCTTTATCACTTACAATGATATTGGGGATTCCATGTAGCTTCTGAACTATTTCCATGAATGTTGTGGCTATTTTACTTGCTTTAAAAGGATGAGAAAGGGAGAAAAAATGGGAATACTTTGTGAGTCAATACACTACTACCATGATGAAATTATATCCTTTGGACTTAGGTAGACTTGTAATAAAATCCATTGAAACCTCTTCCCAATGTTGAATTGGTATAACTAATGGTTGTAGGAGACCTAGGTTCTTGATTGTCTCTCCCATATTCTATTGGAAACCCACACATTCATCCACAAACTTTTGAACATTGATTTTTGTTATGAGGAAAATATATCTATGGATAGGGGAAAACCACAACAGATGGAATGACACCTAGGAATCAACTCTAATCTCAAGTATGCTATATAAATGAAATGCTAACAAGAAAATTTTGGAATCCTACCTCGTCTGGATGTTTGAAGAACACCACCGTTGAGCATGCGACCCAAATATTTATACCTGCAACTTGTCCTTAATAACCAAGATACACAAGCATGTGGTGATGATATATAATCTCATCATATAAATTAGCATAATCCATTAACATACATTACAAATAAGCCCATGGAAAGTAATTCAAATATTTTCAAGATATCAATTGGACGAGAAAAGAGTATTTCTATTAAAGTAATCAACATAAGTACATATGTAACAAACTTCTGTAATGACACATATTGGCACTGAGAAACTAAGTCCTTCCAGTTGGGCCTCCACCACTTAAATCCTCTGCAAAGACAAGCTCACATGTAGAAGTCAATGAGGTTCTCCATCGCAAAGTAGGAATATCTTGGGGGTTGAACACAAGAAGTTCATACCTTCAAGGACAAAGCGATGCAGACTCAATGTTAAGTGAAATTTCTCCCGAGTGTATTTTCTCTCAAAGTTGAATTTTTTATTAGGCTTCGATATGGATCAATTTATATCCTCCAAATGGAACTGAAGGGTTTATTCATAGCGTTTCCATAAGATTTAAGGTCAAGGATCATTGATCATGTGACATGGCATGGAAAACCGACATATTTTTTAATTTTGAGCACCAAACCCGATGTAAGCAGGTTGTAGTGGAGAAACCTGCGTATGAACTACTTGTTTAACTGGTAGGGCACGTATATGTAAACAAAAATGTACAAAAAGGGGACTTCAAGTCTGCAAAGGGAAATGAAAGGCCATCCAAGCAAGATCCATGGAGTGAGGAAAATTTTTCTATAACAGTTTTAAGACCTTCCAAGAAAAATTCCTTCTTGATCTTGTGGTAAATTTTCAAGAACCTTGAATGTCCTCGTATAGGAGAAGTGTGAAATTCCAAAAGGACCTTGACTTTGAGTCGGGAATTCTTACATAAATACAAGTGATATTGATACCATAGTAAGTATTTATTCCACAAAAAATTATCTAATACACTTGGGTGCTCTTGTAGTTGTTGAATGATCTTGCATACCTTTTGATATTGCTTCCATTATATCCTTCTTCCACTCAACCAGTTTGTGGAATTGAAATAACACGTAGTACACCCTTTCTCTCTTCTCCTTTCATTCAAAGTGCATTTGTCACCATATTTTGTTTTCCTTTTTTTTGTAGATAATTTCAAAGTCATAACCTAGGATCTTTGTAACCCATTTTTGTTTCTCTTCTAAAGATAATAATTGTTCCAATAAGTAATTCAAACTATCATGATCTAATTTTACCTTAAAGTGTCTTCCTATTTGGTTAGTGTGTCATTTATCCATGTAATATTACCATCATTTCCTTTTCATAAATTGGTTTGAGTAAGTTCTTTGTTTTAATCTGGCTACTTTCAAAGGAAGGGGGGTATTCCTTATTGTATTACAAATGAACCAATTCCATATCTTGAGGAATGACATTCCACAATAAATCGTTTATTGAAGTTAGGTGTGGCTAGGACATGATTCATACACATAGCCTCCTTAATCTTCTCAAAATCTTTGGTTGCTTCTTGAGTCCAAGAAAATGCCTCATTTTTTAATAATGTTGTTATAGGTGTTTCTATTTGACCGTAATTCTTGAAAAAGTTGTGGTAATATATTTTCAATCCTAAGAGTCCTCTAATATTATTCAAGTTTTTCATAATTATACATTCCAACACAATTTTAATTTTGTTAGGGTCCACTTTGACACCTTCAGGAGATACAATATGACTCGTATTTTTTACTTCTTGAACCCCAATGGAACACTTGGAAGGATTTGTATATAGTTGTTTCTCTTAAAAAAAATTAACACCATGTCAACATGTTGTACATGTTCTTCCCATGATTTGTTGTAGATCAATATATCATCAAAAAATAGTAACAAAAAATTTCTGAATAAGTATTTGGAAATATAATTCACCAAGCTTTGAAATGTTAAAGGTGCATTAGTAAGGAAAAATGGCATAACCAAAAACTCATTATTGATATAAAGGTTGTTTTGGGAATGTATTATTGCCTCATTCTGATTTGATGATATCCAAAGCAAAGATCCAACTTAGTAAAAAAAATTGATCCTTGCAATTCATCTAATAATACATCAACGATGAGAATGTGAAACTTATATTTAATGGTCATTTTGTTGAGCTATCTATAATCTGGACACATATGCCAAGAACCATTAGTTTTTGTAACCATCACCACCTGTGAAGAGAAATCACTTTGGCTAGGTTTAATGATGGTGACCTCTAACATTTATTGAATCATATGCTCAATCTCACTCTTTTGTGCATATGGGTACATGTAAAGCTTAATGTTAGGTGGTACAATTATTGGTTGTAAATAAATAACATGGTCACGATCTTGATTAGGTGGAACACCCTTATGAATCTACTTAAATACGTTGGAATGATTGTCGACAACTTTTTGGAGATACATTGGAACAATAGATATAGATGTTTCAACATCTAGTGAGAACAATTGTGCAAGTACACCATGGTGTATCTTTTTGAGTAATTTTTTCATGATGTTAGATATTATCACTTTAGAAGGATTCCCTTTGATACAATTGATTTCAATTTATTTTCCTTCTAAAGAAAGTCTCATGAAAAGTTCTTGAAAATTAAGAGCCAATTTTCCCAATGATTGTAACCATTGGACCACTAATACACCATCAACACCGCCTATTTGGATTGCAATCATCGGACTATACAATTAATATTTACTCATATTGATCTCAATAGTATGGCACTTCCTCAAACAATTTATGGTACCTCCATCTACAATCATTACTTGAAACTTTAGTGATGGAAATACAAAGCAATTGTGAACTTTTGCTAATTTGAAATTAATGAAGTTATGGGTACTACCAGAATCAATCAACATTGTTACCTTTTTCATTCTAATATATCCTTCTGTATTAATATTTGTGGAGTAGTGATGTCAACCAATGCATCGTAATATATGTTTGGATTAATCTCTTCTAGTTCTATATCTTGTGATGGTTTCAGTTCTTAATATTCTTTTTCTTCACAATATATGTAGAATCATTTCTTATCACCACATGTATGCCCCTTATTGTACATTCTATCACAATTGAAACATATTCTCTTTGCTCTTATTTCATCCATTTCCCAAGATATCAACCTTGTAGGTTGAGTGAGGTTAATAGAGGGAGCATGGTGCTCTATATAGTTGTTCTAGATCACTCTTCTAGTGGCCRCATTTTTACTTTCAATTTTCCTTTCCATACTGAAAGCATGCTATAGGGATTTAGGTTCGAAGAGATGCACCTCATGTTRGATGTTCTCCTTTAATGTTCATATAAATATATCTAACAATTTTTTCTCTATAATTTTCATTAGGTCCTATTGTGACATACACAATAAACCCAATAAGAGAAAGCTTAGAGGATTTTAGYAGGTACCCTCCTACTAAAATTTTAGCAAGGTGATTAATACAAACTTGATTGGCTATTCATTCATAAAACCACTTGTCTATGCATAATATTTKAACATGATCTAAGTAAATATTGACCAACACAAATTCCTTCATTTTACATTGATCTTCTACTCCCCATCCATCTCCAATTGAACCCTTAAGCCCCTTTCYAGGAAGCCCCTCTGCAATAATGTGCTCAATTCCCTACCCACATGACCCTTTTTTAAGAACCATTGGACCTTCATCATTGAATTTACAATGATGTATATCTCCCAATCAATACTTTTGATGACAAAGTTACATTAATTGAATCGTCAAAAAAAAAATTGGGGAGAGAGTACCCCCGACAACCTTCCCAATGACATGTCACGATGACGACACCATATTCAATGCCTAAGTCATCTACCTCTTCCAGGGACCCGAACCTCAAGCATACCTATCAGAAGAGGATTAGCCTTTGAAAATTTTAGGAACGAATCACCAAATGACGCATAAGGTGGGCCAATGATAGATTTCCTTACTATAATCCAACCAAACATGAGTCTTTACGCATTATGTGTTTGGTGGCCTTATTCCATTGACACACATTTTTCAAAGACCCTCCCCCCATCATTGGAGAATACAACAGAGTATTCATCTGTGCTACCCCTTGATCAACCTTCACAACGACATTACCCAAGCTACTTTGTCGGAAACGACATCACCCATTCTCTCCACATACTCTGTTGTCCATTGTGGATAAGATCTCTTAATGACATCATTGCAACACCCTCTCGAAGAAAGATCACCATGTGGCTCCCCTTCATACAAAAAATTTCCCATATTAATAATGTAAAATGATAGGTGACATAATAAATAGCATGGGCTCTATGGATACAATAACACATCAAGTCCTTATCGATTGAATGGGTTACCTATGCCCGTTATCACATTTATCGAAGGTAAACGATTTTTTTAAAAGTAATCGTCGTCAGAAGAATACGATGCATACAAATGTTTTGAAATTTTTTTCCTTATCAATCCTCCCAATGAAGACACAATCAAAGAAACTTTCCACACTATTC